>VDFB02271859.1:0-188252 GCA_007258455.2 Sequoia sempervirens
AAGCCAAAATTTTCAACCAAATCCTAGGAAATTAAGCTAGCTTGAGAAAAAGAATTAAAAAGTGCATCTATATTAACACCCTTAACTTGAATTTTGATGTTAAACAATACTTATTAAGCCAATGAACCAACTTTCCTAGAAGTTCACTTAAGTCTAGAATCCACTTCAAAAGTGCAATCAATAAGTTTACCCTTATTAATTACTATACTCTCTTTATGTGTAGTAGGCATAAAGATTTTCTTAATCATTTTTACTTTGCTTATGGGGGTTCTTCTCAAGATGCAACTTTCAACAAGATGAGTGCATATGGTAATCTTTATCACAAGTCACAATGAAGTACAATTTTCTTCTTGTTACTTATGGAATTTATCTTTTTTGCATTGGCTTTAGTTCCACTTATCCTCGGAGAAGATGGACATGTCTCATCTATGTACGTTGGTTTGAATACTAACATGGGCCTTCAAAGATGGCCATGGAAGCCTCAAGTATACTTCATGAAGACCACATCATCTTGCACATCTTTCTCCATTTGGACAACCCTTCTAAAATCTCACTAATGTAACCTTAAACACTTTGTCCATCTTTCTATTTCAAAAACTATCATTTTAGAACATTTTCCCTCTTTTATGACAAATAAGATTAAATTGATTTCTTAATCAAATTCTTAAATTGTTCTTGAGTACCAATTGGAGCTTGCTTTCTCAAAGCCATAGAATACAAAGGACTCTCAAACCAAGTCAAAGCATGGTTTGCTAATCTTAACCTAGCAAAGAAAATTTTCCACTCCAAAATGAATGCATGTTAAATTATACCTCCAATTGCACCAACCAACAATCAAGCTTCTTCTCATCCATATCTCTTAAATGGTGGAATCTCAATCTCAGCCTCCACTTTGAATAAAGGTTTGCTTGGAAGATCCTTCTCACCATTTGAAGACTCCTCTTCCCTCCTTGGAGAGCTCTACCTTTGCCCTTGGTGTTTTCCAAATAGGAAAACTTCTCCATGAGTTTCTCCATTGGGATTCACATATCCTTCATTCATTGAGAAAGGCTTGCAATATTAGCTTCCTTCTTAGATAATCTTGCTTCAACATCCATGAATTCCTCTTCTCTTGATATGCTTCCCTAGTTATTTATTCCACTTATTGGTTTAATGTCTCTCTGCTAAGGTAAAGACCTCTTCCACTCCAGTTTTGTTGTGGGCATGATCGCAAAATAGTCACAACCTCTAAAAGGAAAGAAAATACTCTAATAGTGCTTGATTTGTAGATTGAAGTGGTTATGCCATACATTTCATCAACACATCAAAATAAAAAAGACATGAAGCAAAATGAGAACTAACACCATGCACAATTGAGAAGAAACATGATTTACTTGGAAAAACCCACATGTGATATGAAAATCCAGCAAAATGTGAACTACTGCTCACTTAAAATCCACAAATTGAATGATAATACAATCCTAGGCCTCTTCGGCACACAACTAGCCTAAATTTTAGTGATTGCAATCACGAAGACCTCTAACACAACTCTTACAAGTCAAATTAAGTTACAATGACGAACTGTTCAATAGGAAATTATCAATTACTATGCATTTCCACTCCAATTCTCCTCATTACCTCTTCAGTTCTCTCAAATTGATGTTTATAATGCATTTGCAAATGCGTATGTAGCCTCAAAAGCCAGAATGGAAGTCCAAAAGTTGTCAAAAATCGAAAGAGAGAAAAAATTTGAACACCATGGGCCATTTCCTTGTTGCAAAGAGATTTCAAAACTACCACTAACAGTGACGAAACCAGTGTATTCTAACATTTTTAACCATTCTTCTTACAGGGACCAGAAGCCATAAATTTTACATACAAATTCAAAATGAGGTGCTGTTTGTTTTGAAATTGCATAAGTTTTTGAGAGGAATCCAAATATGCAATTATTTAGATTTTGGTGCCATCTAAGACCTGTTTTCAGACCTGCAACAAAAGTGTCCACTTAGCCATAATCACGTTGCCATGGAGTCTAGAACAAATACAGATCCAATTTCAGATCAAAGTTCTTATTGCTAAAAATAATTAACGATTCTCCTTTTAAGTTATCAGGGCAAACACAGATGC
Organism: Sequoia sempervirens; assembly: GCA_007258455.2. Taxonomy (NCBI): domain Eukaryota; kingdom Viridiplantae; phylum Streptophyta; class Pinopsida; order Cupressales; family Cupressaceae; genus Sequoia; species Sequoia sempervirens. The sequence goes on from VDFB02271859.1 coordinate 2,107, forward strand.
TTTACCAACTTCAGCCAGCTTATGGTCTAGACAACTAAAATTAATGCAAAACAAAAAAGAAACAGTGAACCATAAGTTGTTTAACAAATTAATTGTAGACCTGTAAGTTAACACAGATCAAAATGAATGCCCTGGATTGTACTCTACAACGATAATTAGGAATCTTCAAGTGAAGATTTCATTTAGGCTTTGTTCTTCTTGACAACATTTTTACTTAATCTAGTTTTAGGCACTAGAGTCGATTGACCTTAGAAAATTTAGAACCGTATCATTTACAATCATTTAAAGAATACGTGAGATACAATTTAAAAACTATCTATCTTTACATTGCTCTTCCATTACCAGACAGATCTCGGTATGTAATCACGCTATACAACTTAAAATCTATTTATCTTTCCATTGCTCTTCCAGTACCAACTATGATCTTGCTATATAATCATGAGCACTTCTAGTTCTTAGTTCAATTGCTTTAACATTCAACAGAAGAATTTATGTTGTTGATCCTCACTATTTTTTTTTTCAAGTCCAGATTATTGTTGCTTTTATCTTAATGAAATTACATATAATTTATGTGAATTTCAGTTAGAAAACTTTCCCTTTAATGGATTCTAAATACATGTATTTGGACTGTATAACATGTAATAGAAAAAGTTTCATTTTAGACCAGTCACTTATATGCATGCAAATACAAAAGTAGAAGATGTTGAGGTAACATGTCCTTGAGCTTTCACAAAATGTCTGCAATAAAAGGTTGTTACAATTTGTGAGTACTGAAGATTTTTCAATTTTGCATTAAAAGAATTTATAGTACAATAATGCATGGTATGTAAGCAGGAGTAGGACAAACAAATTATGAAGAAAACCACCCATGCCCTTGATGGAATAAGAGTCTTTAAACAAAATTCCCCCTTTAGCAACCACCCTCTCTGATATGATATGTATAGCAGAATAACTTTCATCAAGGACCTTTTGCTTGGCGTTACTCCAACACAACAAAAAATGAAAATTGCAGATATAGAATCATCAGGACAAGGGGTTCGAAATTTTCCCACTTGAAACAGACAATTTATCAGCCTTGCATGTGCAATCATGCACAGATGAAAACTTTCTAAATTAGGCAGGGAGAAATTTGTCATGTTATGAAATTTTAAGTCTATGAAATCCAGCTTTTTCAGGCTAAATAAGAAATGTAACTGTGGCTCCTTGGTTGTCCAAAGGATGTTGAGGGAAATTTCTGCAGTTTTGTTAGTCACTCCAGTAAATGTGCAAGCTCTGTGAGACTGGAGAAGAAAGGATCAACATAATATCTTAATACATCAGAGCTTTTGAAATTCTGATTATAAAATAAAATTCATCGAACTTTACTAATTTTTGGTTTGAAGATATTTATATCAATAAAATATAATGATACCAAGAAGCTTATAGATGGAGAGAATTCTCAATGTTAAATCCGTCCCTCTAAATCCTTACCTATACTGCAAAATTTGGATTTCAGAGGCCATTCTATCCTGCTTAAAATATTGTTTCCCTGCACTTTTATTATGCTTAACCGCAAGAACTCGACAATCCGCATTTTCGATGCAATAATCTGATGTACCTTTTCTTCCAAAAACTCTAGAAATGAAAAACAAAAGCAAAGAATTATACAAGAAGAAATAATGAAAAATAAGGCAAAGAATAATAGAAAAGAAAGTGCTAATCCAATAAATTCAGAACTGCTAGAAAATTCTTTCAAAAAATACTATGGACTCAACTTAATTTAGAGCAACTAACCTGCAAAGAAAACTCTGCTTATGAAGACCCAAGATAAGTGCAGATGCTCCAAATTTCTTCACCAAAGAGACTATTGTTGGCCCTTCATCACCCTCTGTCACGACTATGTCTACTTTTACCTGCAAGAAACATTATGTACATTCATCTTCAAAGCAGTATAATAATTCTGTAACAAAGGGAGTTCAGGCAAACAAACATCAGTGAACCTCCAATAAACAAAACTTTATCGATTACAAAATATGGTTACAATGTAAATGGTTGTCAGAGGAACCATTTTTCACTATTTACCCCTTGAATCTATTTTGACAGCAATGCTCTTCAAAATAACAGATTGGTTCTGTTAAAAATTACTAGAGAAAATGCACAAGTTACATGTTGCACAAAAAAATCATAAAATATGATAATGCTCATCAAATCATTTACAATGTTCATTGCAAATGCTTATAAATCATTGCATTCCTCTGAATAGCCACCCGAAATTCCCTTACGGGAATAACTCCCTAAAACTAACAACTAACTATTAACTAATTTATTAAATGTAAACCTTACTTTCGTAACAACCCCCCCTTAAGGTTTACATAATGGAAAAACAAAAACAAAAAAAATAATGTATCAGCATCAACCTAAGCTTCTCTATCTAGGCAAATGTCCTGATTATCCAACTCTGCATCAGCATCAACCCAAACTTCATTGTCTAGGCAAATGTCCTGATTATCCAACTCTGCATCAGCATCAACCCAAACTCCTCATGTCTGAACAAATGTTCTGATTAACCAACGTTTACCTGTGAATTAAGACACACATCATTATTCACAAGAAAATCACCAACCACCACTCAACTATCCATAGTCAGTTTGTGGATTCAACTATCCGCAGACCAACAACAACTCACCAAGTTTGTGGATTCAGCTATCCATAGACCACCAACAACTCACCAAGTTTGTGAATTCAACTATCCACAAACCAACAAATCACTGCATGCCCCCTTTTTCTCCTAAAGAGACTAGAGCTGAAACCGATACTTTTCACACAAGTTATCACCCCTGAGCAAGAAGCTAGCTTAGGATGATAGATGTCCTCCTACCTCCAATTCCTCCAACCTCCACTTAGTTTTCAAGCTTGATGGGTCCTTTGCCTTTTGTAGTCGCCATTATCTTCAACATTTGTTTCATAACCCTGTTTAAGTTTTCTCTTTTCATGTTTTGTGTGACATTTGGCATCAAATAAAATGTTGTCCAAGAAACCATGTGCTACCAAATAGTCAAAGTTTAATGGTCCTGTTTCTTTGAGGATTGCACACAACACAAAATTAAAGCCATGTGTAGACATTGGATTCAACCAAAAAATGTACTCTTTTACAGTATAGATATAACCTTATAACTCCTCTTCTATAATGAAGAGTGAGAAAAACATAACCTTATAACTCCTCTTCTATAATGAAGAGTGAGAAAAACATAAATTTGGTGATAATGGAACTCTTGACTTGCTAATCACTCAAACTTCAAATATGGACTTTTAAACCTACTCCACGAGTCATATATAATGACTAGATTTAAATGCCTCAAAATAAAAGAATATTCTCCCTCCTCTCACTTTCAAAACTATTCACTAGGAAGTACCTTTGAATGCTATTCTGAATATATTCCTTATGCACATACCTTTATAGCACAGCTTGTATTCTTCCACCGAATGTCTACTCTCCCTACATATGCCTTATTGCACATAGCAGCCGTTTTTAGATTGTATCTTGCCAACTCCAGCCTTGAAATCATGGAAACCACATGATATGTCTAATGCCGTGAGTGCTTTCAAATTTTCAATGATGAAAAATTACAGTGGTCTCTTTAGACTCTGCAGGTTACTCTACTCAATTTTGTTTACTATACTTGCTAAGGCACAAAAACAAACTTCACCATGAAAATGAGACTATGAACTTACACATGCTGCACACACTTAAAGAATGGTAGATAGTTAAGTGCTCATTCTCCTATGCAGGCAATCGAAATCCTGTCAACTTTAGCATCACCAGGTAACATAAATTTCTTGGTAAACTTATGATTCACCTTTCTCTTTGTTCGCAGAAGTTTGCACTCCTCTTCACCTTTGTCATTGTGTTTCCACTTACCTGCAAATTTTACTACCAACAGTTTCCCATTCTTCACTTGAACGTGAATGAATTGCACACTTATTTCACTGCACACTTCGCCAAATCAAATAAAAAAGCCACGATCTGTTGAGAATCAAACCTGGACTCAGGGAGGCGATTCAATTCACGAAACACAAATCCATGATCCCTTTATGCAATGAACCTTCCAGGAAGCCTCTCAAACAAACCTTTCCACTTACCAGGCCTGAGATCATAGCTGCTCTGATACCATGCTAAAAACTACTAGAGCAAATGCACAAGTTACATGTTTGTACAACAAATTCATAAAATATATTAATGCTCATCAGATCATATACAATGTTCATTGCAAATGCTTAGCATTCCTGTGAATAACCACCCCAAATTCCCTTACGAAAATAACTCCCTAAAACTAATAATTAACTATTAACTAATTTATTAAATGTAAACCTTAATTTCCTAACAGGTTCAAGCCTTGTAGAGCTTCTTGATTGACATCCAACACATGATTATGACAGCCTTGCTAGCATATAACATGAAAAAAATATAGACACACTAGTATTAAACAATTAAAATTGCTTGATACCAGACGGACCTGTTAAAATAGTGGCACTATCCTCTCTTCCAGTTTCCCCTGCTTATTGAAAATCTCTGCTAGAGGATGGGACAGTATTGTAACACAAAAGATCTCTAGTATGGAGGAAACAAGCAAAAGACAGGAAAACTCCATGGGTGCATGACTGTGGTTAAGTGCATCTGAATGTTGTGTAGTTCCCACACACTTAATGCTTTGGAGATCTAAAGGATCATCAACTCCAGATTGGATGTGCTTGAACGACATAACAATCTGTTCAGATATATACACTTTTCTGAAAAAAAAGAAAATACAGCAACACAATAAAATACAAAAGGTGTCTGCAGAAGTATGCCACAAGAAAAGAATTGGATGCCAAGTCAAAGACTTAATAAACCATCTGCCTTACATTAAAATATGCGGCTCTACTTAACCTGAAAGGGCATAGATTTCCATTCAGAAGCTAGTGCAAATTCAGATACAACATCAATATCGACAGTCTGAATTTACAAGTGTGAAACAGGTCTTTAATTCCTTACATCTGGTATCTGGTCACAAAGCTCTTTAAAAGAAAGCGCTAAATGAAAGCCCTTAAGTCGAGATAGCCTCTGATTTGATTTCTTCATGTTGAAATTTCTCATTTTCTTGTGACCTGATCACATAAAAACAGTAATTGAGTCAAGACACTGTGAGCAAGAAAAAGAGCCTTCAAAAGACATACAAAGGAAAATACATATTCTTTATCTAAATTGAAGTTACTTGAGAAAACAAGTTTAATATGTAGAAATGAAGTAAACTTCACATTCCTTCGATTATTAAAAATAAAAGTCACATCTTCTTGGTGCTTCTAATATTTATCTGCAATCCATCATTTTCAAAACAAGATATGTTTTCACATAAGAGAAGTTTTCTAGCGAACCTATTCCTGCCTCCTGAGTTAGTTTAGTGGCCTTGATTATCCAGTCCACCTGTTGTAGCATAGAAAGATTGTTAATGAGGTGATTCGAGTGTTAGTTCCATAGAGAATTTCAAAAAGAAACTAGAAAATACTAGTATGGCCCCAACAGGGGACATAATTTCCTTACAATTGCTTAAAATTTGAAACCATAACATAAGGTTGAAAAACTTAGGATTTACTTTAAGGTACGTCTGCCCCACAAATACTGTGAGGACCCCCAAAATCCCAAAAAGTAGACTTTTTCATTTTTTAAACCACAATTTTATGTTTCAATGAGATGCATGTTGCGACAGGTATTCTTCGCTTCCCTGGGTGATACTTGTCACATAGAAGAGAATCAGTTGACACTCTGTTTTTGATCTTTCATTTCCTACCATGTAAAGCTATAAAAGGAGTATCATCTGAATGTAAAAATAGAATGTTGTAGGTTTAAATCTCTTCTAAGAGATCTTCCTTTCTAAAAATAGCTCTCATTTTCAATAGAGTTTCTTTTGCATTGCAATGGCATGTTTCTTTATTTTCCTTTACTTCAGATCATTACTTTTATAACACATTAAGCTTCTGCAATTTAGTGTGTCATTCACTACATTGCCGTTTAAATCCAGATCCTGTGGATTTTTTCTGATATCCATTTTTCAGTTGTTTTTGATAGGCACTTGCCTTATTCTTTATCTAATTGACGAAAATCATGGTCTATGTTTGCGTATGGTTTCAATTTATCGATTCATTTCATCCTCTCGTATCTAAAGGGAGACCTTGCTTAGACATTTTTGACTTGCAGAAAATTATTGTTAATTATCTCTTGCAAGTTCTAATTGCGAGCAAATTTTCCCTCTTTCCCTTCCATGATCTTCCAATTCTCAGAATTTTCAAGCAAAACATGGTTTTTATGTACGGATTTTGTGGCTCACCTGCTGATTATTATCTTCTGTATAATATGAAAGATTCATTTGTTAGGTTACTGTCAACATATTTAATGAATTCTCATTCTAGAACCAATTTTATCTTCCACTATCTCCCCTTCAACATGTCAAGCCTTCTTATTTGCGCACTAATTACTAAATAGTCGGATTATGTTCCAGGTTAGTAATTTGTTTATTCCAATTGCTGGGGACTTGAGCAGAGATCTCTTTGGAAGTCTGTACGCAAAAGCAATTTCAAACTGCTTAGTAGATAGGACACTACCTTGGAAGCTTCAATTCCCCTCGGCTTGCCAAAAAAACCCCTACAATAGTAACAGGGTAACTAAGAGAAGACATTTAGAACATTTAGAACCAGAATATGGTTAAGACCTGACACCTTACTGCAGCGATGTGAAAATTTGCACTAAGCTAGATTGCTGCGCAACCAAGTGGTGACCAATTCAGGTGAAACCTTACAAATTTAAATGAGAAAACACACATAAATCTAATTTAATTTAGATATTAATTTCTACTTGCAAAATAATGTCCTATGCTACTAAAGAAAATACATAACCTGAAAAAGAAAAGAGAAATCTTAAGTTAATTTAGATATTAATTGCCACTTACAAATTATATGCTACTAAAGAAGATACATAGTCTGAAAAAGAAAAAACAAATCAGAGGGACTGCCTATGCTACTAAAGAAAACACACATTCTGAAAAAGAAAAGACAAATCAGAGGGACTGCCCAGTGTATGTCAACTGAGATAGAACAAAAACAGAGCAAACAAAATTTCTAAAGAACCAACAGCATTAAAGAAATAGGTTAGAATGATTTTGGATTTAACTGTATGTATCACTTAGGACATTTCAGATCACACTCGGTGATCTATCATCAGGAAGAGAAGAGTTATGATTTAGAATCACAAACTTGCCACTTCAAAGGAGGTAGGGTTGGATAGGTGATACCGTGATAGGATGACCACAAAATGAGGGATAAAAAAAGAGGAAGAAAGTAAATAACAGTAAAATGTAGAATAAGAAATTAAATATATTATTGTATGTATGAAATAAATAAATAAGTAATGGCAAAGATATACAATAATAAACTATATTAATATAACAAATAAGGATATGAGTGAGAACAGTATTGCCTAATGTATCAAAACTAGGTTAGACCAAAAGCTGAGAAGGGAAAAGATTCAACAAAACACCAACATTAAGGAACACATTACTAAGCTGCCAATGAGGAACATATTTTCCTTGGGACAAAAACAGAACTAGAAAAACTTCTAATTTCCAAGCTGCCAAGGAACATAGCAATGGAACTGCCTAGAGCATCAAAACAGGGACAGATAAAAAAACAGAGCAGAGAAAGGCTCTAAAGAAACAACAAGGAACATATTTCCAAGCTGCCAATATGGAATAAAAGAGGGAGGAGCGATTTATTAGATGAAACCTCACACACAATCTGTATCCTGGATTATGTTCTGATATGTAATTTTACCACCGTGGCCTATACAAGGTAAGAACATTCTTGCTTGCCCATAGTATGCAAATATAATCACTAAATTCCTAATCAGAAAGAAAACAAGTCAAATAGAAAGCCCGAGCTTACTAGTACCCAAATTGGGTAAGTCATGACAAGTTTCTTAAACATCCACTACTCCATGACAAAAAAAATAGTCAATTCCCCAATTCTCCATAACATGTTAATTTCCTTCTCATCCAATATACCATATCGAGCTAATTTATTAATCACCCAATATATTTAAATTTTTTACTAACCTTGTACACCATACTGAGCTAAATTCTTAATCACCCTGTACACAATTCTGGGCTAATTTCTTAATCACCCTGTACACAATTCTGGGCTAATTTGTTAATCACCTAAAACCAACATTAGAGCTAATTTCTTAATCACCCAATACACCATGCACCATAATGAACTAATTTTCTGATCAACCAATACGTCATAATGACCTAATGTCTTAATCAACAAAAACACCATCATGAGCTGATAAACGAAAACAAAAACAGAAACCCAAAGCTTGCAAGTAAACTTCACAATCCAAACAGGAAAAACCAAGCCAAGTTTTTCAATTACCCAAGTGTTATCCTTAGCATTAATTGCAATATCATAAGGAAAACATAGACCTGGAGTTGTTTCAGAGGAGGGAGATACATGCAAAAGTGTGATGACATCACCACTCCTGACAACATTCTGCAGTGCCCAAACCAGAGCTGTTTTGGATGCCTCCACCTCTTCCACCACCACCACCATCTTCTCCACTGCCATAACTTCGTTCACACCATCCAATTATTTCCTTCTTTTCTTTTACCAATTCATTCACACCATCCAATCCTTTTCTTCTTTTCCTTTCCTCTGTTCTGTACAATCATTACTTCGTTCCAAATGAAATGGGTATTAAAGCACTGTAATTCTGATCCTATTTCATTGCAGAAGCTTTTGACTCAGCCTCTTATCTACATCACCACCATGCAAGCAGCGATAATAGATATATATATAATAGGAATCCATTATTGGCGCATCTACTGTAACTGACGAGGAGAGCTGAATGAAATGAAGCCAAGTGGATAGCAAAGAAGAATCAGCGTGATGTGATAAAGTAATGCCCATAAAACACGCTTGCCAACAACACCTACAAATGTATGAAACGGTCAAAGGAGCGTCTCAAGAAACCAGCAAAGAAAAATTGATTGGTATTTGAAAGAAAAACAGAACCGTTGGTTTAGAAAATGAATATGAAGAGTTGACCAACCACATGTTATTGCTCCCTATTTATTTGTTCGGAAGATCATTTAGTGAGTGTTGTTAATGTACATGATGGTGACAGGTGGCATATATTCCCGATTTTACTGGTCTTTTGAGTGGCGCATTTATTTTATCAGTTCTTATTGTGGTAGGATATTAGGTATAGTAACAGATGCAAATAAATAAATAGATTTGATTTTTTTTTAGTAATACAACAGAGGTGTCCCCGCCATTCAGTCCAGCGTATCTGAATTGAATTTTAATTTTAATTAGTTAGATTGAATTTTAATTTTAATTTATTTTTGTTTATTTTAAAATTTGATTTTAAATATTTTTAAAAAAATTGTCAACTATTTATGGTTCTTTAATTTTATTTTTTAAATATCTAGAAGCTTTTTATAATGATAACACAAAGTTTGTTGAGGGTGAATGTATAACAAGTCTCTTAAAAAATTTATGTGTGGAAATCTTTATGTAACTCTTTCAACTTTATCAATAATATAAATTTATCTTTTTTAAATCTTATTATTATCTAATATTATTCTTTTGTTAAAATCTTATTTTGTAAACATGTTTTTTGCTCACTTATTATTTTAATTATTTTATTTTAGAATTTTATTATTATTAATTTTTTTACATTTTATAATTAAAATGATATTTTATCATTCTAGACTAATTTTTAGAAATATATATTTCATATTATACTTAAATAGAGTCATTAATTCATGTTCACATTATTTAAATTACATCTAAATTTCATTTATTAATGATAAATGTGCTTAAATTAATTTTGTTGTTGTTGAATATTTGTATATTATATTATTGATAAATTATTAAGTATTTTTTTTTATTTCATGAAACTTTAAATATATTTTGTAAAGTCAATTGTTAAAGTATTTTTTTAGTGTTTGTATTGCAAATTTTAGCATAAATGGGTTATTAATATTTGCTAGTCTTTTAATTAATTACTATCAATACTACTTTCATCTATTGTAATCTTGACTTTTGATTCTTTTAATCTTCATTGGTATGAGTTTTCCACAGTCCATTGAAGATAGATAAAATGCTTTTGGATTTGACTGTGTATATTTTTTTCCTTCGACGTTTCGAATCACACTCAGTGATTCTTCCTCTTCCTGATGATGGATCACTGAGTGTGATTCGAAACGTCGAAGGAAAAAAATATACACAGTCAAATCCAAAAGCATTTTATCTATCTTTTAATCTTTTTTTATTTTTTATTCAATATTTTAAATAAAACATGTTCTTATAATATTTTTTCACTTTCTAAAGTAAAAAGAAAACATGTCTTCTTTCTTTAAACAAATTTTTTAAAAGATTTTTTTCATATTATTAAAATATTAAAAAAATATTTGTTATATGAATTCATATTTTTAAATATGATTTAGATATTTATCATTGTAATTGTGCAATTTTTATATACATATTAATTCTATTTAGTTTTAGGTTTATTTTGATAGAATGATTTAATATAATTATCTATTGATAACTGATACACTCTTGTATGAAGTTGTGTTGATTCTTCTATGTTATTTCTCCTCCATTATATTTATTATTTCTATCCATATCTAGACATTCATTCTCTACCTAGATCTTCCCCTTCCCATGTCCTCTATCAATCTCACTCTCAAGGCACCTATAGATCTAACCCCTAAAATTCTAAAATTCAATTTTTTTTAAAATTAATTTCCCACCTTGCATTGACTTGGTAGACATTTAGCATCATTTATGTTCATTTCCTTGTATTTTATGTTAAAAAGCGCAGGACAACTGAAAGGGGGGGGGGAGGGATGGGTGAATCAGTTGTCACCAAATTTAACCTTAAAACTTCGACACTTATTAACTTTACAACCACACTATTATGAACATGAAATGCAGATAACAAAAAGAAAAATCAACAAAATGAACACTAGATTTTATGTGGAAAACCTAATGAGGGAAAAACCACGGTGAGGATTAACTCACAATATAAAGAGATAGAAAAATTGATTACAAAGGCTCACTGCCCAAAAGATGACTCACTGTCCAGATACAAAGGATCACTGCCTACAGAAAGGACTCACTGTCCAACAGGGAGGCTCACTACCTACTGATACAAAAGGAAACAAAAGATAAACCACAACAATTAACACACATCCGCAACCTTGATCAAAAGATTGCAGAAACCTTTAGCTCACTGCCTTTAGGAATCTAACACAATGAAGTATTGTTACCTCAACTCACTTTCACACACTTCTGCTCTTTTAATTTGTGGCTTACTTTGTTACTTTTCCATCTTCATCCAATTCTTCACAATTCAACTTGCATTTATACCATCTTCAACCTTAGAAACTTTCTCCAAGGTCAGCCACATACGCCTCATTTCATAAATTCAAATTAGTTTAACAACTCAACATTCCTGCGGTGGAAAGGAATGAGAGTGGACCAAAAAAATACTTAACCAAGACCAAAAATAATGTCTTGTATCAACCACACTCTTCCTTAATTAAATTTAATTCTTCAAATGGAGTGTAAACACCAAGTCGGTCAAACCTAATGAAAACACAAATGAACATTGACATGTACACGCTTCCCAACAAGAAGATAGCACATAGATGACGCAAAACACTTCATTATGCACGAGAACACATCTTAGGTTCCTTCAGATACATCCGTAGTAGGTGCAACAATCTTTGAACACTGAACTCCTTCCATTAGTCCATCTGGACTATGCAAACACATACAACAACTCTGAAACTTGACTTTTGGATCACCAAACCACACACATCTTTGCTAGAACCAAGAGAACACCATTATAAGACACATTCCAGATCCGCAAGATTTGAAATAAAACAACGAAGGACTACGGAGTAGAAACATTTCTCCTAGTCACAGAAAGCTAACTCTGCCAGAACGGTTCACACACCGGTGAACACTACTTTCATAGTGCTTCATCAAACTAGAAACTACAAATTAGTAGATATCACCATCAAATCATCAAAAACAACCCTTCAGATCCGCACAAGAATAGGATCAACATAGGAGAAATGTGGAGCACATTTTGAACACATTCATAACTCTAACTTCTCTCTTTATTAATTTCTCAAAAGCACTTGGAAACTCATCAATGCAACACGTCTGCAACATTATAAAGATAGCTCCATGTACTTACAACATCTCAGCAGTATCTCAACTATACATGCACAAACTGCAATATACTGAATTGTGTTGACATCAATGACAACATTAATGACAACACCACCAAATATGCTCATACTTGCAACAATCTCCCCTTTATCATTGATGGCAACACATAATGTGAAAAACCATCAAAGACAACATCCTACACAATATTCTGGGAGGACACATTCTCTTCCTTTTCTTACTATTTTTCACATGACTTTCTCTCCCCCTTTGACATCAATGGAAAAGATTAAAAACTTTGATCACTCCCCCTTAGGAGTGCACCCATTCAACTCATACTGCAACAATGGAAACCTTTTCTCCTCCCTATGTGGAGTAGACACATTCATCAGTCCAGATAAATGAAGAATCTGTGAATTCACTAGACTAATGCACCTTCATGTGCATCTAGTTCGGAGGGCCAATGACCCCCAACCTCTCCCTAAGATACTCAAAAGTATCCTCTGGAAGATCCTTAGTAAATATATCTACAATTTGTTCCTTTGTTATCACATACTCCAATTTGACTTCATTCTCCAACACTTTTTCTCTCAGGAAATGATATTTAATAGATATGTGTTTTGTTCTTGAATGCATAATTGGATTCTTTTAAATTTTTATAGCAATTGTGTTGTCACAAAAAATAGGAATAGGCTCATTACATATTACTCCAGTGTATTTTCAAAGTTTTCTTCATCCACAAAACATGTCTGCAGCAGGATGTTGCAACAATGTATTATGCCTCTACAATGGATAAAGAAACCAAGTCTTGTTTCTTACTCAACCAAGAAATCAATCTTCTACCAAGAAAGAAAGCACCCCCACTAGTACTCTTCCAGTCATCCACACAACCAGCCCAATCTGCATTGGTATAAGCACTCAAGGTGAAATCAACACCTTTAGGATACCATAAGCCATAATCTGGTGTACCTTTAAAATATCTAAATATCCTCTTTACTGTTGTAACATGTGCCTCTTTAGGATCTACTTGAAATCTGGCAACTAAGCATACTGCATGCATAATATTCGGTCTGGTAGCAGTAAGATACAACAACCCACCAATCATAGATTTGTGTTTGCTCTAATCAGTTTTAGCAAATTCATCATCTTTACTCAACTTACATTTGGTCACCATAGGAGTACTAACCAATTTGGAATCATCCATTCCAAACTTCTTCAACAACTCTTTCACGTACTTATATTGTGAAATGAATATCCCCTTATCATTTTGATTTACTCAAAGACCAAGAAAGAAATTCAACTCACCAATCATGGAAATTTCAAATTCTTTTTGCATTTCTTTTGTAAATTTTTTACACATGCCTTCATTTCCACCAAAGATGATATCATCAACATATACTACCACTATTAACATTTTGTTACCTTGCACTTTGAAGTAAAGATTGTTGTCAGCAAAGCCTTTGTTGAATCCTTGTTTAGTCAAGTATCTATCAAATCTTGCATACCAAGCTCTAGGAGCTTGCTTCAGTCCATACAATGTCTTCTTCAACTTACAAACCATATCCAGTTTTTTAGATAACTGAAATCCTTCAGGTTGTTCCATGAATACTTCTTCCTCCAATTCACCATTCAAAAATGCTAACTTGACATCAATCTGATATACTTTAAAATCCTTGTGGGTAGAAAATTCCAAAAACATTCTAATAGCTTACATTCTAGCCACAGGGGAAAATGTTTCTTCAAATTCTATGCCTTCAACTTGTTAGTATCCCTTGCATACAAGTCTTGCCTTATTTCTTATAACTTCACCATTTTCATTCAACTTATTCTGAAACACCCATTTTGAACCAATTACATTCTTATTCACAGGTCTAGGAACCAATTTCCATGTCTAATTCTTTTCTATCTGCTGCAGTTCTTCTTTCATAGCTCTCATCCAATTCTCATCTTCACATGCTTCACTCACAGACTTAGGTTCAATTTTAGAGAGTAAACACAGATTTACCTCACCTTCTACTTTACTTCTTGTCTTCACACCTTCACTCTTATCTCCAATTATTTGTTCCTATGGATGATTCTTCTGCACATACTTAGGAGTCTTAGAAATAGGTTCCGGTTCATTTTCTTCTTCTTCTTCAGTTTGTTCTTCTTCCTCTTCTTCTTCCTTCTCCTTATTCTCTTTAGGTACTTGTCCACAGATAGGATCATCAAGTTCAACTTCACTTATCTCAATAGGTATGTGCATGTCTTCGTCAACTTTCGCATTAGCACTTTCAACAATCTTCATCAATCTTTTATTGAAGCATATATATGCTTTGCTAGTAGTAGAGTACCCAAGCAAAATTCTTTCATCACATCTAGCATCAAACTTCCCAAGATTTTCATCATCTCTTTTAATGTAACATCTGCTTCCAAATACCTTGAATTACTTCACAGTAGGAGTCTTACCAATCCATAACTCAAAAGGAGTCTTTGTGCTTTTGCCTCTAATTTGAACTCTATTAAGAACATAAACAACAATGTGTATTGCATCTCTCCAGTACACATCCGACACATTTGATTCTTTCATCATGGTTCTTGCAACTTCCTGTACCATCTGGTTTTTCCTCTCAACTACCTCATTTTGTTGAGGGGTTCTCAAAGCAGAGAATTGTCTTTTTATGCCATGCTCTTCACAAAATGTATTAAATTCACTCAAAGTGAATTATCCACCTCTATCAGATCTCAAACATTTGATTCTCAAATTCACTTCATTTTCCACTCTTGCTTTGAACACTTTAAACCTATCCAAAGCCTGAGACTTTTCTCTAAGAAAAGCAACCCATGTCATTTGAGAATAATCATCAATAAGGAGCACGAAATACCTGTCACCATTTAGGCTTCCCATTCTAGTCAGACCACAAAGGTTAGTATGAATTAACTCCAACATTTTGGTAGTAGATTGCTCTTTTCCTTTAAAACTGGTTCTTGTTTGTTTCCCCAACTGACAACTTCTGCACATAGTATTAGTCGGCTTTGCGATTCTAGGCAGACCTCAGACTACTTCCCTTGAACTGATCTTGACTATATTATCAAAGTTTACATGTCCCATTCTCTGGTGTCATAACCAACTTTCATTGATTTGAGATACAAGGCACTGGCCATCAACACCCTTAAGCTGATAGATGTTTCCATGAGTTCTCCTTCCACTAACAAGAATATCTTTGAATCCTTTTATGATTTCACAGGTATTATTCTAAAACATAGGCTTAAAACCATTGCTACACATCTAACCAACACTCAAAAGGTTATGCCTCAAACCCTTTACATAATATACATTATCAATGTTGTGAATTCCATCAAAGCTAATAGAACCTTTTCCAACAATCTTCGCTCTTGAATCATCACCAAACATGACCAAACCACCATCATACTTTTCAAGTTTAGTGAACTTATTTTTATCTCTAGTCATGTGATTAGAGCATCCACTATCAATCACCCAGTAGTCTTGATCCTATCTGGCATGAAAGGCAGTGACCAAAGTACCTTCCATCTCATTCTTTTTGTTCTCTGAAGCATTCTCTCTTGCACATTTTCCAGGGTTAGCAAATATAGATTTACTCTCCAAAGCTAAAAACAAACATTCACTATCATCACCCCCATAGTCAGATTCATCATCAGAGATTTTGGCTTCTTCTTTAACATAATACAACTTCTTATATTTCTTATCCTTTCTATCCTTATCATTGTGATCCTTGTTCTTCTTATGTACAACTCTATTCAGACATCTTGAAGCATAATGACCAATATTACCACAACCGAAACATTTAAAGGGAAACATACCTTTATACTTACTGAAACCTTTCTTCAATTGTTGGCCTTGCCATTGCACCAAAAGGTCGACCTGTCAATGCCCGATACAAGTGTCAGTTAAGATCCAGAGGAGGTGGTTAGACCATGTCACAAACCCAAGCGTTGTGATGCAAGGAAGACCAAGGGACACACCATCTTGCAACAATCCCCCCCAACACAAGCGAGGGTTTTGAACCTATGACCAACTCTGATACAAATTGTTGGCCTTGCTGTTGCACCAAAAGGTCGACCTGTCAATGCCCGATACAAGTGTCATTTAAGATCCACAGGAGGTGGTTAGACCATGTCACAAACCCAAGCACTATGTTGCAAAGAAGACCAAGGGACACACCATCTTGTAACATCAACTTCCTCGTGAAATTCGCTTCCAGCTCATCAGAACCATCACTATCTGGATCATATTCAATCTTCATTGCCTTAAATGTTATTTTTGTCTTTTCCTCCTTTCCAAACTTTCTTATCTCAAATGCAGTCAAGGTGCTAAATAGCTCTTCTTCAATATACTTCTTATGATCATACATTTCTTCAATAACTGAAATATTATCACTATAACACTCTAGAAAGGTTATTAGGATCTTCTCAATTATATCTTCATTAGTTAGTTTACCCCCTTGATTCCTAACATCATTCACTGCAAGTTAAACCCTCTGGAAATAGCTTGCAAAATCTTCACCTTCTTCCATTTTTAGATTCTCACATCTGTGCTTTTCCGTCAGCTTCTTTGTCAATTTCACTTTGTCATTTCCTTCATAAAGATCTTCCAACTTCTTCCAAACTTCATAAGTGGTGTCCAAAGAAAGAACCTTAGGTCGCTCAATTTTAGATAGGGCACTGAAAATAGCATATCTCTCCTTCTCATTCTCCTCATAAGCAGAAACCTCATCTGTAGTAGTAGGACCACTCGTCAGAGCAACATACTTCGTCTCAACAGCCTTCCAGGTCTTGTAACCAAGAGAGATAATATATCCTCTCATCTGCACTTTCCAGTCACTGTAATTAGATCCATCGAACATAGGGATCGCCAATTTATGCGCCATTAGATCTTCCTTAAGCAGTTAAGATCTACAACAAGGAACCAAAGCTCTGATACCAATTGTTAAAAGGTGCAGGACAATTGAGAGGGGGGTGAATTAGTTGTCACCAAATTTAACCTCAAAACATCAACACTTATTAACTTTACAACCACATTGTTCTGTTATTAATTATGAACATGAAATGCAGATATCAAAAAGTAAAATCAACACAATGAACACCAACTTTTATGTGGAAAACCTAATGAGGGAAAAACCATGGTGAGGATTAACTCACAATATAAAGAGATAGCAAAACCGATTACAAAGGCTCACTGCCCAGAAGAGGACTCACTGTCCATATACAAAGGCTCACTGCCTACAAAAAGGACTCACTTCCCAACAGGGAGGCTCATTGCCTACTGATACAAAAGAAAACAAAAGATCTACTACAACAATTAACACACATTTGCAACCTTGATCAAATTATTGCAAAAATCTTTAGCTTACTACCTTCAGGAATCTAACACAATGAAGTACTGTTGCCTCAACTCACTTTCACACACTTCTGCTCTTTTAATTTGTGGCTTACTTTGTTACTTTTCCATCCTCATCCAATTCTTCGCAATTCAACTTGCATTTATACCATCTTCAACCTTAGAAACTTTCTCCAAGGTCAGCCACATACACCTCATTTTATAAATTCAAATTAGGTCAACAACTCAACATTCCCGTGGTGGAAAGGAATGAGAGTGGACAAAAAAAAAATTTAACCAAGACCTAAAATAATGTCTCGAATCAACCACACACTTCCTTAACTAAATTTAATTCTTCAAATGAACTGTAAACACCAGGTCGACTAAACCTAATGAAAACACAAATGAACATTGATGTGCATGCTTCTCAATAAGAAGATAGCACACAGACGACGCAAAATGCTTCATTATGCATGAGAACACATCTTAGGTTCCTTCAGATACATCCGCAATAAGTGCAATAATCTTCGAACACCAAACTCCTTCCATCAGTCCATCCAGACTGTGCAGACACATACAACAACTCTGAAACTTGACTTTTGGATCACCAAACCACACACATCTTTGCCAAATCCAAGAGAACAACATTATAAGACACATTCCAGATCCGTACGATCTGAAATAGAATAGCAAAGGACTGCGGAGCAGAAATATTTCTCCTAGTCACAAAAAACTAACTCTACTAGAACGGTTCACACACTGGTGAACACAACTTTCACACTTCATCAAACCAAAAACTACAAATCAATAGATCTCACCATCAGATCATCAAAAACAACCCTTTAGATCCGCAAAAGCATAGGATCAACACAAGAGAAACGCGGAGCACATACCGGAGCACATTTTGAACATATTCATAACTCTGACTTCTCTCTTTATTAATTTTCTCAAAAGCACTTGGAAACTCATCAATGCAGCACATCTGCAACATCATAAAGATAGCTCCATGTACTCACAACATCTTAGGAGTATCTCAACTATACATGCACAAACTGCAATATACTGAACTATGTTGACATCAATGACAACATTAATGACAACACCACCAAATATGCTCATACTTGCAATATTTTAAAGGTATTCATTTACATCCATTTGCATATAATCTCATAACCAAAAATCACTTGATAAGCCATTCTCATTTAAGGAGCATTCATTATAGGAACATTTCAAATTGGAGCATTAAAGAAAATCTAGATTTGCATCATCATTCTAAATGTGACGAACACTTGTTCATCAAATTCAATAAAACTTAATTATTTTTTGTATTGACGATATTAAGTCACAAAAAAGGACCACACATTGTTTGAATCAAATAGATAGTCCTATATACTACTATTGTCCACAGTTATAATTGTTGCCAAAACATCTTGTATTTTTCCACACAAAAATATACACTATACAAAAAATAGCTTATTCAATTACAGATTTACATATATAGTCATAGTATTGCTTCATTAGTAGAAGTTCTTACTCTCACTATAGGTATCCATGTCCATCCAACCTAATGGAGGATCAATAGCTGAAATTTATTCATTAGATCTGACTACTTCAACTACAAAATCGTTCTCCTTCATTGATATGAAATCTAGGACCCCTTGTTTCTTTGTTCACCTTCTGATTTTCCTTTGTTTTATTATTGAAGACATTTGGAGTTCCTTGAGAGCTTTAAAAAATGTAGCTATATTTGGTTGACCATATTGCTAGGTGTGACCATAACTTACCTTCTCTTTGGTAACATGTACTATGTCATCCCTTAATAGCTTCAAAAATTTACATTTTGAGATCTCCATTGTAATAGTAACCTGCATGGCGACATTGTGCAATATGAATCTTTTAGAATACTTAGTAAGTGCCCTTCTAACCCCTTTAAATTTATCCTCATTTCTTTCCTTCCAAATTTTCCATAATATTTATGTTGAAAGACACATCCAAAACATATTATAATCTTTAACTAGTTCATTTTCATTCATAATATATATTTTTTAATTAATTTCACCATATTCTCCCCAAATCTTTTTCTCATTACAAATCATGTTCCAAATTTCTTTGGCATAAAAAAAAATAAAAAAATATGCTTAATTAATTTAGGCATTCTACAGATGTTACATATTTCAAAATCAGAATACTCAATTTTATATGGTAACCTTTGTAAAATAAGAAGCCATCTAAAACAAGCCTTTTTGGGCTCTAACACGTTTGACCATATATTTTTAAAGATGTTTTGCCATTTTTTATAGTTAAGTTAAGTTCCCAACATTTGTTAGCATATTTTGTGATAGAATCAAAGTTAGACAAGGATTTGTAAATCACCCTATTATTAATATCAATTAATTGGGTGTTATCTTGCCATTTGAATTCTTGGTATTGTTCTTTGAAATATACCCCCTTAGTTTTTTCCAATTTTTTTAGACAAACTTCACCCATTAGTGTTAGCCCAAATTTAAAGATATGCAACTAGAATTAACCCTTCACTTTTTGATCACCTAGATCCCAGAGTGAGCAAGGTGAGAGCATACGGTGTAAGGGGATCCGATTAATAATATCAATGCTAGAAGTACAAGAAATCTAATTGGCGGCAATTCGACCAATAGAGGAAAGTAAATACTTGGCGGCAAAGCCAACCACTTCCACTTTTCAGCGAGCTATAGGAAAGTAAGGTAAGCAAAGAACTTGGCAGAATAGCTAGCCACTTCCACTTTTTCAGTGGGTAACGAGAAATGAAAGAGAAACTCAACCACTTATTCAACGGGAGTGAAGTACAATATAATTAAGAAGTAGAAGGTTGAATGGTACTACCAAATAAGCATTACAATGATTTTCAAATACATGGAAAAATATGATATGAGCTACTCAAAATGAAGCCTAATACAATATAGATCAGTCCTTGCTTCAAATAAACTATAAGGCATCATAAAAAAAGCAAATACTAAGAACATACTAGGTCTGATATAAAGGGGCAGCAATTTGATTTTCTGATCGACAAACTTGATACACCATCCTGCACACCATCAAATGCTCATATCTCTCCAACCACACCTTTGAATCACCTCAAACTTGTTGCAAATGATGCCAAAGAGCTAGGTTTCCAAGACCTAACAACTAAACACCCTGAAACCAGCCTAGAAACTCTAGCATGCATCCCAATGTACTCCCAACCAAGGTGTACAACCCCCAAGGAGGGTGACCTACTTTTAAAACTCAATTTCTTTGTCTAAAATCACCAAACTTGGAAAGAATGGGTGCCCTAGCATGAAATTGTTAAGCCAATGCCCACAAAAAGATCCTATCTTCTCTGGTCAGAGTGAACAATAACATGAATCATCCATAGATAATCCAGCAACATAAAAATTGATAAAAACACTCCAAAGAAGTCCAAATCCAAAACTAACTCGCACCCACACCAAAATATTATAAAACATCAAAACCCATAAAATCAGAAAACACGAAAGAAGCTATCACCAATGAAGCTCGATCTACAATCTCTAAATGAAGAAGCACCCAATGTTCGGCTAGGAGTTATCTTGCAAAATCAAAATTGAAAAAGAACTAGGAGGTGTATCAACCTCAAAGCAAGAGTCTGAAACCAATTCGGCATCACTTCGTTATGATAACAAATGGATAACCAAAAGAGAGGAGAGAAGCTTTATTTATAAGCCCAAGAACCCAGAAATTCAAAATCTCCTTTCCTTCCAAAAGGAACGCCCACATGAGGAGTAATATAAAATATTAATAAAAGAATTGAATTTTCAAACTTGGGCATCCAACTTCACTTGCATCAATAAACCTTTAGAAAAATTGCAATAATCTCCAGTATTGGTGTCCAAATATGAGGCCCACGTTTAAAAACAACTGAAGTTATAAAGCCTAGGCATGGGGGCCAAAAAGCAACATTAGAAAAATAACATAATTTAAGTTATTAAACTTTCCTTTTCAGAATTCCAAGAAAGCTGGAGAAGCCTCCACTAATACTGCACTGTCACACTGCCTTAAATAGTCAATGAGTATTGAACTATTGCCAAACCATACTACCAAAAATAACACTTACTATAGATAGCATACTACTAAAAGTAGTAAGTGACTTCAAACACCATTTGAGCACATTTCGGGTACTAAAAATAGTAAGTCCAAAAATAATCACTAATGAAAATGCATGTGACAACCTATCGAAGCTCTTTGAAAACCTAGAAAGACCCATAAACCCTTCTGGAAAACTCTTGCAACAAGCCCTTGAAAACTTGACAAGAAACCTCTGAGAATTTAGGAAACCTTAAAAATGCCTCTGAGTAGCCCACGAGACTCTGAAAAAATGCTATCAGCCACTAAAAAGCATAGGGCCAAAAAGGGGACATTACAGTCCTCCCTTCCCAAATATTTCTTTTCCTCAAGCAATGCCACCACAACTCCAGAAAGAATAGACTAATCCACATAAAACCAAGTAAGATCCCAGGGTACCATGTCCATCTCAGAAATGACCCACCATGTCGATGTTGCACCACTCTGATCACAACTATGAAACCATTAATGTGCCAAATTTGCACTCTCCTCTCCTATAACCCTAAATGATACCAACCATGAGACTCAATATGAAATACCTGGAAGCCCTGAAATCTACATCATACAACATCTGATGCCCAAACATCTCTAAGAAGTCCATATTTGCAATGTCATTGCCTAACATGATCTTAGGCAATAGGAAGGAGAATCCGCTCAACTCAAAACCGTACTCCTCAACATTCACCCTCATGGTGTCAAGTAGAGTCACAATTGCAAATGTGACTACCCCAAATCTTCTTGCTAAAAGGAAATCCATCCCTCAGAAGAGTTCAACAAACATATCATCATAATTCCGCATACAACCATGAAGACTCCTAAAAAATTTGGTTGCTCCAACTTTGAGAGTCTCTGAATAGTGAAACCAATCTTGCGGTAGTTCATTGTCTTGAAACAACACCAAGAGGGAAATACCAAGTCTTGCATCACAAACCCTCATAAGATGAACTCTTTGAGTTTAGAAGGTTTGAAGTAACCAATAGTCACTATTGTTCAAAGCTAAAATCAACTTGAGGTGCAATCTAAGTTTAGTGCTATACTCAAGGGATAACAATAGTTCTAATGAAATTCTCAAGCATTAGCATGTGAGATGATCATATTGTTGCATATCAACACATCAAAAGTGGCTAGGAAGCACTTCAAAGCAATCTCCAAATAAAACCTTTTACCTCCTTGGCAAGAAATAATGTGCCAACTCTCTGGAATGAGAGTAACTCCAAATGTAAGGTGGTTGGTTTGCAACCAATCGGCAAGCTTAAGACTCAAAATCTAACCCCTTCTATGCCAAGGAACACTCCAAATAGTAACCATCTATTCATTCCTCCAACCCTTAAAATTTCTCTCTAAACCATTTGTTGATGAATAAATGGAACCACCAAATGGCTGGTAAGGAACGAAACAACACCATAAATTCTAAAATTTTGATCCTTATCCCTCCAAGGATCCTTCTTACCATACCTAATAAGCTTCACCAATCCATGTTGAGGACCCCAAGCATGGATACCCAACCAAAAATGACCCTCAATATTCTTGGAAAGATGTACATCACAACTCCAAATGCCCTTCATAACACCTTGCTCACCATGGAAGTTTGTGACTCTTTTGGCAATCTTTTGTAGCCCATCCACTAAAGAATCAACAACTATGGAGCATGGAGAAAATATTGTCTTCAATCCCAATCCCCAAAAATAATTGGTATAGGATAAAATATCACTCAAACCAAGGGATGTATTTTCAAATGTATATAGACATCCTGTTTTTGTCCTTCTTTCTCCCAAGCTTCATAAGTAACAAGTCTGAAATCTCCTTTCCTTGCTACTATAACGAAGCCTTCAGCAGCTACCAAACTATTTTTGAACAATACCTCAATGTCAAAGATGTTGAAGTCACCTTAATTCAACACTTCCCATGTAGAGACTTCATCCTCAAACCCGCTTATGAATTCACTATCAAGTAGCCTCGAAAGATTGCCAATCACAAAGTGTTACATGTCCTCATGGTTTGATATCAAATTATCAATAAGCTAGAAACAATACTCAGCCTCATGCTTGGTCACTTCACCACATGTTTCATCTTCCATCACAAAAAAGGGGGTTATCATAAGTTGTCTTTGCACCCACTTCAAAGAGAGGATTGTCAAGAATTTGAAAATCATTTATTTTCTCTTGCTCCAATCTAACTTGATGATCCAAATTTGCACTTGCAATTTTTGGATTTTTTGGAAAATACTATAAGTCAAGCTCCTCTTGAAGACTATCAAGCTTAGCAATCACTTGCTTGATTTCTTCAGCTCTTTGTTCATTCTCTTGCTCCCTGAGATGCTTGGAAACAACTAGTTGATCTTCTACCTCCATTAGAGCCAACTGAGTATTTTCTAACATGTCTTTTATTGATTCAAGCTCAAGAGTAAGCTTATCAACCTTTCTCTCTTTTCCTTGAAATGCACTAATGGTTTCCTTTTGAAATGCACTAATGGTTTCCTTTTGAAATGCACTAATGGTTTCCTTTTCAAATTCACTAGAATTATCCCAATCTCTAATTAGATGCAAGTACTCTTTTTTCACAGTTTCCAAAGAGTCTTTGATAAGATGTAAGTCTAAAGAAGTAATTCTTCCCTCAACTCCATTCTGCATGAGGGTTTCAAGGATCTTGTGAGTGTTGTCCAAATTTGTGAGGACCTAAATCTCCTTCTCATTGGTGACCAAGAGTTGATTCTTCAATTCACATAACTCCCTAGGTATTTGTTCAACCAAGTGACTTGGTTCTCCATGAAACCAAGATTTAGGAATATCTTCATTATCAAGAGCCCTATGATCTTCTAAATCTACTTCCTCCTCACTGTCACTTTGATCAAAAGTTAAGGCAGCCCCTAACTCAAGCAATGAGACTACTGAATGTTGATTTGATGTCCTCATTAGGCTCCATTTCGTCATGCTCCTCAATTGGATTCTCCAAGAGGTTGAATTGATGTACTCCATGTATAGGAGTGTCCCAATCAACATCAAGATTACTATCACTGGTATGATGAAAATGCTCCCCAATAGGCATTGTTTCAAAAATTTCAGTAGCACCAAACTCTTCATTAGTGGCTGCAACCTTCTCAAAGAGATCATTTGGTAGATTTTCCATACAAGCTTCTTCATTTAAGACATCTTCTTCTTCAACAGCAATCTCATGACCCACATTGTGTTTTGAGTTTTGAATATCTCTGAGTTAAAGGGAAATTCATCCCACGTAGGATCCTTGTCATATGTAGGTGTCATCGCACCCAGATCCCAAGTGCTAGAATGTTGATTGCTCTATCAATGAAGATGTGATTGTTGGATTCTTTATGATTGGATATCTCTATGAAGAAGAGGCTAATGAATAATTATTTAACTGTAGAATAAAAATGAAAGCAAATAATTAAGTAAATAAAAAATTATTTAACTATTGAGAGAGGATTAATTAATGACATAATTAAATAAATATTATTTAATTAATCAAAGGAAGAATAAAAGGCAAAATGAATTAATTAAATAATTAAAATTATTTAATTAATAGAAGAATATGACTTTAGACAATAATTAAATAATTAAAAATATTTAATTATGTAGGGAAGAAGGGGAATTGATGTGAAAAATGGTAATTGATGACATAATTAAATAAACATTATTTAATTAATCAAAGGAGAAATAAAAAGCAAACTAAATTAATTAAATAATTAAAATTATTTAATTAATAGAAGAATATGACTTTAGACAATAATTAAATAATTAAAAATATTTAAATATGTAGGGAAGAAGGGGAATTGATGTGAAAAATGGTGTTTGCAGGCTTAGGACATTTTTCAATGTCCACAATAAGGATCAAATATTGCAAAGGATAGGAGCATATAAAAATTAGTGAGGCAATCATGTAAGGATGTTGAAGGCAAGGATAAAGGAAAATCCATCATAAATGGTAACAGTCAAATTACACAAGGGTGGGTGGCTGGGTAACCATCAAATATAGATCCAATAAGAAAAAATATAAAAATATAAAAAATAAGGGTGTAGACACATATATTATTACCTTCTAATATCACATCCTAATACCATGTTGGTATTTCCCCATTTTTGTGCTTATTCCTATTTTCATTTACCACCACAAATTAATTATATAATTCATTTTATTTAGTTAATTAGGATATTACTCACCCATTTTTTATAAAATAAACAAATAAATCTATTTTCATGTATTTTTCCATAAGTAATAAAAAATCTAATTATCCACTTATTCCATCATAACTCCTCCATAATTTCCTTATATTTTTCACCCATGCAAAAACTAATTAGTCAAAATAAATAAATAAAAATGACTAATTGATCTCACCTATTTTAGAGCCCACTAAGGAGCCTTCGTAACTCTCCTTGAATATTCTTAGTAAGTGAAGATTCTCCACTCATCTCAATCAATCTCTACTATTCATTCAAGATCAAGTATTTTTGTTCACATCCTCAACCAAACCTATAAATTCAATCCAATCCTTCATCAAAATGTCCATGATCTTCATACCTTCACAAGCACATGCTAGACAAAAATCTTACAAAAATCCTTGAGCAACCACATTCATTACATCTTGAGCAATCAACTTCAATAAAGTGGGTTTTACATTGGTAATATTTGTCATGCATTTTGTTTTGTTTGAACTCTCTTTAGCTTGATCAAAGGTATGGTTTTATTTATAATATAGATTTTAATATTATTTTAATCTATTTTGTATTGTTTTGAATCTTACATATACATTTTGGCATGCTTATTGGGTCCTTGTCCCTTGTTTAATCTTCATTTTGTAAGATTTTTCTAGTTTGTTTTGTAGGATTTTACCCTCTTTTGGGAGAGATCTAGACAATAAATTTTGTAGGGTACATCTTAGGAAAAATCCAACCTCACAGTTGAGTCCATAAGGCATGAAACTATAAGCCTTGATAATAAACATTGTAGAGTTTCACTATAGTTAACAATAGAGGTTTTCTTTGTGTCATCTCAATTTTGACTAAATGGGTCATATGACACCCTATGATAGGCAATTTTTTAATTTTAATTAATTTATTATTTTAAATATAATACAATTTTACTTTTTTGTTGCTTTAAAATATTAACAATATTTTTAAATATATTCTTTTTAAATATAATTTAAAAATAAAAATGAGATTTTCTACAAAAATAAACAAATTAAATGAACATAACTTTTGGTTGGTGAGTCATTTTTTTATATTTTTATCGACATTAGAAAGATAGTTCCAAGGACTTCACACTTGTATAGGTAAAGTTTCTTGATTTTTCATCATCTATTAAATGTTTCAATTTGAAGTTCACTTTTGTATATTTTATTACAAGCATAACTTCTTGTATAAAATCAAAATTTGACAATTTTTTTTCAAAATTAATCAAGAAATTCTAAGGAATCTCTTGGAACATCCAATTTTCTATTTAATTTTTTGGTGATTTTGTTTTTTTACTAATTATATCTAGATGCAATGAAATAATATGTTGAAGACTTCATTTTTTGAGACCACTAATGCTTGTCTGCACTTTCACATGTCAAAGATAAATTTTGCAAACTTGTTTTCATTGTCATTTTAATTTATAAAGGGGATAATTTTTTGTGGGTTATTTTTTCTTTGTATTCATATTGTGTCTTTTTGGGTAAAGATTACATGTGCTCTCCTTTCACACCATAAGGTGAACTTGAGAATCAAAAGCACCTTTTCCCACTTGTGTATCCAAAAAGGGCCTTGTTTATGATATCTCCTTATTTCTTAGAGAAATATTGGAGATAAAAATCAAGCTCCACTTTCTTTATTTTCATTTTTAGGCAAATAATGGCTTGGATTTTACCACGAAGTGTCAACTTGAACCCATGTGTTCCAAAAAGGTATATAACTAGGTGACGAATTTAAAAATTCCTCTTTCAAGATGCATTTGTAATTAATCTTTTTTCATTTTAAAATAAACAACCTAGACTAAAAAATGAACCCTCCTTCCCATCCATTCAACTACTCAATTGATAGCTAAAATAGGATAACCATGAAATTACACAATCACACATCTAATTTCATAACTATAATGCAATAAAACTTGTCCTTTAACAACAAGTATTGGTTAAGCTATCACATAGAAATTGACAAAGACAAATCACTGTATAGAACCGATACTTTTATAAATTCAACCCAATCCTTCATCAAAAAATTTATAAGCTTTAGAGCTTGATAGGTACATTCTACAAAAATCTTGCACGAATCCTTAAGAAACCACATTCATCACATTCAAAGCAATCAACTTCAACAACATGGGTTTTGGATTGGTAAGATTTGTCATGCATTTTATTTTGTTTGAACTCTCTTTAGCTCAATTGGAGATATGACTTAATTTAGAATAGTGAATTTAATATTGTTTTGATCTCTTTACATGTTATGAATCTTGCATGTATATGGGGAACCAAACCCTAATTAGACTTGAGATAATAGGTAGACGATAAAAATAATTAGATTTGAAACCCTTATGTAGAAGGATTAAACCATAGGGGTTGTAAGATAGTTCAGATTTTCCAAGAATGTAGTGGAAAATATCACATCTACATTAAATATGCTAAGGTAAATTAGTTAAATCACATCAATAAATAACAAACAGTAGGATAATTAAACACATATAATTCAAATAAATGAAATAAATGTACTTAGCTATAGGTTTGATGTCAATCTTGTTGTGTCATATGTTGTCAAATGGTTCGAGCCAATGTACCAAACAATATGGGCATGTTAGAGGACTCCTTGGAACTAAGAAAAATGATTGTTTATCATTCTAGTTCACTTTTATGGCTATAGAATTAACCTCCACAAGTGCAGAATTGAGCCATGTGCATAGGTTTGAACCTAACTCATAGATCTAAACTTCTTTCATGAGACCTCAATGATGTGCTCAACTTAATATATGTGACCTACAATTGTTGACTGGTGATGTTTAGGAACACCTTTAAGGAGTTTCCTAGTCAAGGAATATTTTCCCTTGGTTGAGCCATTAGATGGATTAATTTAACAACTTGACATAAACATTTAAGACAACATGCAATCATACAATATACTCTATAGTGTTGATGCAAATGCAAATGTTATGCTCTCATGATAATGTAATCAGTAAGGGATCTCTTGTCCTAAGTCCTCTCTCAAAAAGTGTCTAGATTTTAAATTAATTAAGGTTTGTCATTCAATATAGGACTCTAGAACACAAGTTACCATTTTTCATGCTTTAGTCAGCTTATAACAACTAATAAGAGGGGGTTAGCAAGGGCCCAATTTTACATTTTAAAATTTAAAATTTTAGAGATCACATTCATAATTTGTGAAATTGACTTGGATTAGTTATGTGATTGTAGAAATGGATTTGAGAATTATGAGTAGTCCCTAAAAAGGTGTGCAAGTGAAATTAGATAAGGTTCTAGTTATTTGCCATCTTTCATACTACAATATGTCACTTGTACACTAACCCTTACATAAAGGACAACCCTATTAACTTGAATCCAAAATGAAAAGCAAAAAACAAAAGATACACAATTTTCACCAATATAATAAAAATTAAAAAATATTTATTTACAAACTCGAAGTCCAGCTAAATTTTAATATATCTTAAATGCCTTTAAAAAATTGATTCAAAATATTTTATTTTTTCAATTACCTATATGGGAAAAACAAGACAAGAAAAGCACATTATAGGAAAATGCTTTCCATCATACCATGATCACAATTAGTAATTATACTAGGTATATATCAGAAAAATGAGCTTGTACTAGGTGATTCAAACACTGTTCCCACTACTTGGAGGGTAGGTCCTTGGTAGCATCAGGGTGAGCCACATCAACTGCTATATGTTCCTGGGGTCCACCATTAGCATTCTCATCTCTCTCATCTTCCACCTTGTTTGTAGTTATAGCCAAGTAAAAAACCATGGAAAGCATTACTGTGAAGAGAGACAAGGCTCCTGCAGCAGCAAAAATTCCAGTCTTAACAACATAGCACTCCTTATCCATCCACTGCCTTTTGTATGGCTGGCTCTCATTCATGCCCGCCCCCGCCACCAGTAGAAAAAGTGCAAATCCAAAAGTTAACCTGTTCAATTAAATCCCATCAGTAAAAAATACAGAAATATCTCAATCATGTTCAATTAAGTCCCATCAATAAAAAATACTGAGACATCCCAGTCTAGTCTAACACTGTAAATAATTTTTCAAGCTAAGTATATGTTAGAAATGTTGAAAACATATACAGTGCTAACTGTCTTCTCCATGTTTTTTTCTGTTCTTTTTATTTTTATTTTAACTTTGTTTCATGAATTTGTTACCAGGAATGCTGTGCATTTATTTGTCTTTTACAGCCCCATTGATCTACTTTTGGACATTAACATGCATTTCTGCTTTCTATATTACAATTACACATGATTTGTACGGTTTAGAATGGACTTTTATTAGATCAGTCAATATTAGTAAGGGTTCAATTGCTTTCAATCATGCATCTGACGTTGGAGATCAATATAGCCCAACAAACCCAATTAACATGAATTAAAGCCACTGATTGTTTTTCAATTGTGATGGTTCTAGGAAAATTCATCCTCAACAATTCATCATCATGACAATTTCATTTCGTGGAAAATTCACCATCAGCAATTCAGATCATATTGGTGGCGGTGAATTTTTCACGAGATGAATTTGTCATGGCAATAAATGATTGACGATGAATTGTTGGGGGTGAAAATGTTGGCGGTGAATTTGCCTGACACTGTGATTGATTAGAAGGAAGTGAGATTGATTATTTTGTAATTCATGGATTTTCCACTTTAGAGCTTTCCTGTTGTTATAAATGGTACTTTTCTTATGGGTGTTTCCTTCTCCAGGTGAGAGCGTTTTTGTTACAACTGTTTGAGGTGTTCATCGGTTTTTGAGTGTTTCCTAGTTTGAGCCAAGACTGGTTTAACTGCTACTGTATGTTGTTGTTATACCTAGCAATAGCATCCTCCAATAAATATAAAAAGCGAATATACATCCCACTGAATCGATGGAAAAGCCCCACAAACACAATTTACATGAATTGAAGCTGCCCAATTGCTCCCCAGATACATTTAATTAGCACAGGTCACTGGTCAGGTGGTCTCAATTATACATTGAATAGAATCAGATGACTCTAATTGAGCCCCACAAACCCAATTGCTCATCAATTACAATTGATTACTGTAAATTGGCGTTCTCTCAGTTTCAAAATTTCAATAATACTTTGAATTCAAAATTTGAATTAGATGAGACTAATCAAACCCCACAAGCCCAATTGACATAATTGAAACTATACGAATGACTCACCAACTGAAACTAGTTATCACACATTTGAGTTTAATCAGTCTCAGATTTCAATTATACATCACTTGAGACTAATGGAGCCTTTTAAATCCCTCTTATCAGAAATTGAAGCTATCCTAATTGCATATCTAATTGAACCAATCAAACAACCTTAAAATGAAATAACTTATGAAACAGTAGTAATATGACTGTATTGATTCATACCAAGAGAGGAAGAGGCAGAGAACAGCAATGGATCTATTTCTGGAAGAGATTTTGTGCACATTCTCTGTACAACAACACACACAGCCCCCCATTGCATTGGCTGACAATTGAGCAACCACAAGGGCTATGGCTGCTGCACTTCCCAGCCACAATGCAGGGCTACTTGGAAGAGTGCATTCCCCATGCTCATATTTCACCTGATCAGCCTTCAAACACAGTAAATTCACACAATTAGAAGAGAAATGAATTCTGGGTCAATGATATCTAAACTGCCATAAAAGTCAATTGGGGCATACTTTAAAGAAAAAGGCAGAGCCATACACTAATTGCCTACCTTGGTGTGCTTGAATTCAGCAGCAATGGCAGCCGACAAAGCAATGAGACCCAACAGACCTAAAAACAGGCAGAATCCCAACTTTGTTCTCTGCATATTACTTATCAATCTGTCTCCCTTCTTGGCCTATAATTCATCTCCTGTTATCAGTTCAATTCAATTAGGGTGCCTTAAATGAATCATGTTTCTTAATCAGTAATCTTTTTGTGCAGGTTATTACGTATGTGGCCATCAGTGTTGGCACCCAATCCCCATCTGATCTGTCTCCTCTACCAAAAGCTTTGCTTATACTTCATCTCTGCCGCTTGCTTTGATTTGATTTATTTTTGTGATCTTCTTAATCAGATGAGGTAGATGGAACAATCGAGGTTTCTGCTTATAAAAGTCTTAAATGTTGTTAAACTGTGTGGGCCTTGTTTCAAATTATATTCTCTTCACCTTTAAGACAACTGCCCTGGGTAGTTCATACCTGAGCTATTGATGTGTATTCCATATCTATATGAGTGTGTCTCTTCATCCTTTTCTTAAAAGCTTTATTCTTTACTGTCTTGGATAGACATTGATCTCTTTTGTTGGGAGTGGGGAGAAGGGGGCCAGGGGGCAGGGGGGAAGGAATTAGGGGTATAGATAATTGTTTCAGTTGTCCATGAAAGCTTATGGGGATGAGTGTCTACATGATTTGAATTTAGTTATAAATTTAATTAATATTTTAGTTAGTTTAATATTTTTAAATATCGAAATGATTTTTATGTATAAAGTAAGTTTGTTTGTTTTTATTTGTAATTTTTAATTAGAAGGTGGAAAAGAGTTTTTGGAAGGTTTAAATTTATGTATGAAAATTAATTCATAAATAGTGACGAATCATGTCAAACAATTGATATAATAAATAAGGATTAATTAGAAAGTTCAATTGTCAATAGTGGCATGGTGTGATGGTTAAGTTGTTGTGATGTTGTTCTTGCCATCAAGATTCAAACCTCATTGGGATGTAATTGTCAAGTATTTATGTTGAGGATGAGGTCCCTCGATTATGACCTCACTGGTTCATAACTCTGGATAAAAAATAGAAAGCTTAGACTAAATAGTCCATACAAAATCACAATAGAAGATAAAAATATGTGTAAGACTTTTTTTGTAATCATTCAATCAACATAACTATTTTTTATATATTAATTAGTTTAACTAACATATAATAATTTTATGCAATAATGTATTGATCTTCCTCACATCAAAACTATCCATATTGTTTATATTTATTTGTGTGAATTTCAATCCCAAATAGATTTTGTTAGTATTTTTAGTTCCTACTATGTCATGGCCATAGAATTAGAGTGGTCATGCAATCGTTGATAAGTTATTAATTTTTTTTGGTTCTTGTCAATCAAAATTAAAAATTTGTATACATAAGTTTCATTTGCAATGTTCAAACACCTAAAGATATCCATTGTTTAACAAAAAAAAAGAAAAAAAAAGAAAAAAGAAGTATTTATTTGCATTTTGATTTGTTGAAATGTTTTTAGTCTTATTCCAAGCCTTACATGAATCGATGTTGGTTTTTCATCTACCTTTTTGTTGGAAAGGTCTTTTGGTGTGTAGCAATATTTGTAGCATGATTGGGTCTAAATTTTGGGGATTGCAAATTATTAGAAGTGAAATGGGGATTATGAGTTACCATAAAGGTAATTGGTTTGGCGTGTAGCTTGGTAAAACTTCAAAGGCTCCAAAGAAGAACAAAGTTTGATTTTTCACATAGGGTGATGTGAAACTTAAAGGTGGTGTAGAGTATAGGAAATTTTTATTGTGTTTGTTTGAACCCTAGCCTAACAAAATTTTAGTATTCAAATACTCACATAAAGTCATCTCAGTTGACACATTATCTGACCACACATATAGTTGTGATTCTAGTGCATTGCATGCTTCTCCACATGTCTATTTGTGCTTATGTACATTATGTTGGAAGTTTGGAGAGATTGTTGAAGTTTGTCATTGATGATGTTGCTTGGCAATATGAGCATGGCTGGTATGTTACAACGTGATACAATGTTGTCATTGATGTCAACATTGATGTGAATAATTTTGAGTATTCCTAACAAGTTTTGAGGTGTTGTGGAAGACATTTGGGAAAGTTGATTTGGTTTGAAAAGTTCAATGCATAGAAATTTGACTGTGTCAAATCTGCCATTTCAGTGTAATAGTGTGTCAATTTTTGGGTCCGCACCACTTCCCAAATGAAGATATCGCTTTGCGCTTCTAACATTAATTTGGTGGATGTTAGATGCACCTAAATCCAAGATTTCATCTTGTTTGGACAAATAGTTTGGGAGATATGAGTAACAGAGTTCAGCCTGACATATTACAGTTGCTTTATGTATAGTGTGTTTGTGTGGGAGAATCGAAACTTCTCCACGAATGTGTTTTTGGCCTTGTGGTGTTGAAGATAAGTTGTCAGATGTAATTTGAGCATGCATTCTAGATGGTATCGAGTTTTGAGGTCCAAGTGTCAAGATGTGGATACATAGATGAAGGTTTTTACATTTAGGTCTTATATGGAGCCGACCTAATATGTTTGAAGGCATGCAAAGGATAAATATGTATTGCTATCTTATGTGGGATTTATGATAGGTCTATGTCAACCTATCTTGAGGTGTTTTGAGATTTGAATTGTGGTGTGTGTTAAGGATGATAACTTGTTTTGGAGCCGACAAGTTACATTTTGAATATTACATCTAATTAGGCCAACCTAATTAATGTTTATGTTGATGTGGATATATAAGTTGGATTGCTTTTGGTGTTTTGCATAAGAGATGTGACATGTATTATGTATTATGTGTAATGTGAATTTGAGCAGAGAAGTGCAAAGTTGAAGATCAGAATTGTGCGAATGAAGAGCGAGCCAGAGTGTTGAATCAAAATCAGATAAAGTTTGCTATTGTGCTTCAATGGAACTGTAATTCATGCATACATAAGATGCAATTGTAACAATTCAAAATAGACTATGAGCCACCATCTCTCTTCTATCATTTTTTTCTATGGACAGTGAGTCCACCTATAGTGAGCATTTTTGTAATATACTATAACTGGTTATAATATATTGTGAGCTAACCCTCACTGTGGTTTTTTCCCATTTTGGGCTTTCCACATAAAAATATTGGTGTTCATGTGTTATGTGATATTGTGGATGTTTCACACCTTCTTTTCTTACTACAGTTGAATATGCATTAGTGATGGGATGTTTAATGCTTAGATGGTTGAAGAGAATATTGATTCACCTCCCCTCTTGGTATTTTGGGTGTTCAACAATTGGTATCAGAGCATGGTTCCTTGGAAGGAGCTTAACTGTTTTGGGAAGGTCTTGGATATTAAACACATGGTTGATAGAAAATTTCCTATTCCTCCAGAAGAGATCCATGCTTTTGATTTTATAGAAGAAGATTGCATGCTTGACAAAGATGGAGAACTCAAAGATGCACTTGAAGATTTGGAAAGAACTGAAGGTGAAAATAGAGATATGAAGAAAAATGTCAAAGAAGCAAATGAATGTGTCAGAAAATTGAGAGAGCAAATCAAGTTCAAAGAAAGGCATAAGGAAATCAGTGAATAGTTGAAACAATCTAATGAAAACATCATCGGACTAAAAGTACAAGTTGAAGAAAAGAAAATAATTGAAGATTGCTTGAATGCAATGGTGAAAAGAAAATCTGAGGAATGCATAAGGCTTGAACAAGAAGTGGTACAAATCTAAGTTCAGATATCGAAAAAGCAAGAAGTCATGAAGAAAAATTCAAGGAGGGTTCTACAATGCTT
Organism: Sequoia sempervirens; assembly: GCA_007258455.2. Taxonomy (NCBI): domain Eukaryota; kingdom Viridiplantae; phylum Streptophyta; class Pinopsida; order Cupressales; family Cupressaceae; genus Sequoia; species Sequoia sempervirens. Next base: position 37,516 of record VDFB02271859.1, read on the forward strand.
GATGAGATGACTACAGGTCAGAAAACATCCAAAGACAAAGGTGGTTTAGGATTTGAAAAAGGTGAAAGCTCAAAAGCAGATTAAACACCTAATTTAGAAAAGAAGATCAATGAACCAGAGAAAACTGAAGACAAGAAGAACAATGGCAAGATTTTGAATCAAAGAAATGAAGCTAGAAGACCTCTGGTCAAACAACCAAATGCTCAAAGGTACCCATAATTCAATGGTTTTTGTTACTCTTGCAATAAATTTGGACATAGAGCAATGGAATGTATCAGCAGAATGAATTAGAATGTTCCATCATTTACTGGTCAATACTTTATGTAGACACATAAAAATGACCTAGGCCTACAAGCTTAATTCTTCATCTTCCGTCCTAGCATAATTATGACATTTTAATTATGTCCTTGGTCCACATTCGACTATTAATTAAATAATTGATTATTATTAAATTAATTCATGTCTCTTATATTCTTCATGATTATTAAATAAATAAATTATATTTATTTATTCAATATGTCAGTAAGGGTCTATTGTCCTCTTACAATTAAATATATTTCTTAATTTATTTAATTACCTTTATTCATTTATGTCTTCTCGATTATTAAATAAATGAATTTTATTTATTTATTTAATATATCACTAATTCTCATAATTAAATGAATTTATTAATTTATTTAATTATCAGTCATAATCCTCTTATTTAATTACCTAATTTAACATTTCTCTCATTTTAAATAATTAATTAATTGTTTAAAATGATCCCACATTATTAAATGTCACTTCATTTTAGTAAATAATCTGAAAATTGATTATTTATTGTAACACAAAATCCATATTTTGAATTTATTTAATTCAAAATGGTAATCTTCTTCCAAAAATCAAGAAATTGAGCAAATTCTTGATTTTTCAAATCTACTTTTCAGTTCAACCTTTATCCTCTTGATTTTTCGAATCTTACAAATCAAGCAGTCTTTATCTTTTTGATTTTTTGAATCTTACAAATCAATCAATTTTTATCTTCTTGATTTTCGAAAATCTTTATCTTTTTGACTAATTATCACATTTATTCTCGACCGCCGATTTGATTTTATCAAATGACATCTTGACCACTCATTTAATGATTTTTCCCTAACCCTAATTAGGGATTGTCACATGAAATCTCATCCACTGATTTTAGGCTTTGTCAACTTTCAATCTTGACTGTCCGTCCAAAATTGTGTTTTCTATAAAATGCCAATTTGCTCACATTCTCGGGACCACTTCATTAATATAGACATTCATGCTTAGAATTTACTTTGCACTTAGCTTGTTTAATTCAATTTGATTACTCATAGGCATTACAGTCATTTGTCATTTGTCATAGGCATTTGTCATTCAAATCCTTCAAAACTTGCATAGGACATAGTCATAGTCAATTGCTCACACACATACAAATCTGAGGGCAATAACCATACGATCGCTGCGAGCTAGAAGGTGCTATGGAGATGAATCATAGAAGCTGCGAGGAATAACTGGTATAATCTTTCTTGTATTTTCTTTCACTGTACTCGATAGTTCTTTGGGTTTTATTTTATATGCTAATCATGTGCAACCTAACCTGAAAAATACCCATTGATACATTGGTGAACCCGACGCATTTTATTTTTCTATTTTTCATACGGTTTTCAATTTTTTTAAATTATTTTTTGCAGGTACAGGTATGGAATGATGCATTCGCTATTTTTTGAGCCGCATCTGATGCGTCGCGATGCATTCGACAAACTAAATGCCGCATTCGCCCTAATAAACCGCAATCGCAATCGGGAAAGCCACATTTGCCAAACAAAGCCGCATTTGATGATTCAATCGACACATTTTCCTATTAAACTAGAATGTGGGACCACGATGTAATCACTCTATTGTGATGCATTTTCCTAGTAAAAGTTCTTTAAAAAAATTTGCATTCGGGTTTTTCTATTTTATGTTCTTGGTTGTTTTACATTCTAGTTTTATTCTGCATTCTGCCTAGCATAGGGGTTTTTCGTGTTATTAATCTTTGTTTGCAGTGTGTAGTGGTTACATCTCGTGGGTCCAAGACTAGTTGATAAACTCCTAACTTGTGCTTTTGCATGTTTGAGTGTCCAAGAATTATTTCAAAACATTGTGCTTGTTCTTTTTAGAATAGAAAACATTTATTTTGGTGCATTAAAAATAAAATGTGTTTTCAATTATGTCTGATTGTGTTTGAAAGTGGTAGGCGAATATGCTCTCACCCTGTGCAAACTAGGTGATCAGAAAGCTAGACCCACTTTGTCCCTATGTAACCTTGATGCAATAACCGAAGTATCCTCTCCCCTTGTGCAATCATGCAATCCTGGGTGTAAGAGAAATGATTATTGCCTCTAGAAATTGGGCCTGCCAGGAGATTTCATCACCTCTAGGTGACTCAAACCAGCAACAGAGCTAAAGCCAAGCTACCCCCGACTGGTTTATAAATGTGAATCTTAAGGGAAAACCTAAGATTACGAGTGCAGATGTGTCATACGGACCAAGTAGTACTCTGCAAAACCCTGCTGAGTTTAACCTTTTCAGGCTGGAGTGCCTCCTAAACAGAGCTTAATCTTGCACCCCATGTATGGCCACTTGAACGGGGGTCTCGAATTAAACACCATTTTTTAGTAGCCAAAAACCTTCTATTTGCTAGCGCAACACTGGTCGATGTGAAGGCATCCACATCTTCGCAGTCTTTAGTAGAGGTGATCAGTCTGCCATGGGAGTTTCATGGGGGTTGGAAGTTTGGTTGGCCTGAGAAGAGAGTGCACTGTAGGGTGAGCCCGTGCAACCAAGCTTCTAAAATCACATGCTACTGATATGCAGCTGAGGAAACCCATGTGGAATCTAGCGAATATTGTCCTGGCTTAACCATAGGATTGTACTTGTTCTCTTTTGTGTTTGATTACTTTCAAAATATCATGCTTGCCAAGTGTTTGTTGGTTACTGAAATGAAACAAACAACACTCAAACATTTGGAAACAAACTGTCAAACTTTAAAAAATTCGGGTTTTTGACAACAAACATCATAAATTTGACTTTTTACATTCTACAACGCATTTGCTAAACCGCAATCGCTCTATCGCACCGCATTTTCTAGATTTTGCAGCGCATTTGCTAATACAAACACTGCATTTGCCTGTATTGAGACATATTTTCTATCGTTAAAGCCGCATCTTCCAAATTGAATTGCATTTAACATCTGTAAAGCTGCATTTGCAACACTGTGCCGCATTTTCCATTTCTAGAGTCGCATTTGATCACTGCAACGCATTTGATGCATGTAACGACGCAATCGCCTGACAGAAAACCAAACACTGTCCCAAACCAGAATTTGAGTCTAGACACTTTACCCTACTGTCAAACATCTTTTTCAAAAAGTCTCTGTCAGAAACCAGAACAGAAATTGCTCAAAACATCCATCATTTGCATTCACTAGCTTGCATCTCGTCCATAGGTTTAAATTTCCAAATTTTTAGTTGCATTCCCTAGGTGTCATAATCATCAGTTCTAGCATAAACTTGTCCTTAGGCTTCATCTTGGAAAACTTTGGATTAGGCCAACTTATCACACTTTGTAAGACCATTGTTTCAAAACTAGGTTATCTTGGGACATCGTCATTATTCCTCTTTTTCGGTCATTGTCCTTTTTGTGAGAACCTCCAACTCAACAGTCTAGTTAGGAAGGCTCACTCGTCATTTTGACCTTGTCATTTAGGCCCCTTAGCAAGTCCTTTTGATAACCAAAATTGAAACATAAGCCAAGCATAGAGTGGTTAAGCATAACCTTTCTCCAAATATTGTCCAAACTTAGTCCTCATTTTGAACTTAGACTTTGCATTATCCATCTCTAGTCCTCATTTTGAACCTAGACTTTGCATTAATCATTTTAGTCCTTAGTCAACATTATCATCTTAGTCCTCATTTGGCACTTCAACCTTGACAACCTTTTCATCTTTCCTTCGTCATTTCCTTTGGCAAACGTCATCATCACCTTGCATTGTCATCCCTTATTATCGAAAATCCAAAAATATAGTCTTGCATTTTCATCCTTTATCACAAAATCCAAAAACACAGGCTAGTATCATCCTTGCATTTATTTGTCATTCTCATCACTCTCATTTGAGCAATTTCCTTTTATGGTGGAAACTAGACTCCAAAGAAAGAAATGACAAATGGAAAACTTTGGACAATATTCCAATTCCAACATCATCAATCACACGTATGACCAAAATTGGACTTTTGACGACCCATTTAGCAACACAAATACTCAACCTCTCATCACCATACCATCCTCATCAAACAACCCCTTTGAACCATTCTTACGTAAGGATGAATATGGACAAAAACTTGAGGAAAACCTAGAAGTAGCAACACAAGATCCAGAGGCAGCCTTTTTCGTAGAACAAATGGTCTTATATGGCAGAGACAAATATTTGGCCATACTTTTAAGTCAATGAGCTAAATTACCCCATGGGTTTGACATTAATACTTTGAGACCAACATCTCCTGACCATAACGTCAACAATACACATAACATGTCTAATAGTGGTCAACCTCCAAACAACACAAACAATACCTTTTTTGATGCTACCTCGCAAAATGTCACAACTACCATGAGTACTACCTCCAACATTCAAAACAGTTCCAATTCCATCAACACAACATCTATTGGAGGAACACAATCCGTCACACGCCCACAATATCCACAACATCATCACAATCAGCTGGAGCCACCTTTGGGTCCTCGGCAATGTGGGAAAGTTATTCCAATCCTCTATTTACCACTTCGGTAAATGCCATGGGGGCAACATCAAGCCATACAAATCCTCCATTGACGAGTACATCTAGTACCATGAGTGCATCCTCATCAAATCCTCTCGTTGGTACCTCACTTAATCCGTTGGGAGGAAGTAAACGATGTCTCCTTATTCAAGGACCACAACCAAATATTAACACGTCAACACAGCTTAATGCCATCACTTCCCAAGGAAAAAATATGACCATTCCCCTTATACAATCCCAACAATTTTCACAAGGAAATCAAAAAACACAACCTATGGCATCATTTGCACATCAATATATTCATGGTCGCCACATTCCTCAAATATCGACCCAAATGGCTGGGGGACACATTCCAACATATTCATCCCATATTCATACCCATCAACACACCCCCAATCCAAACTTTCAATACCAACAACACGCAAATCAGAACACATCATACATGTCACAACAACACATTCCTCAACAACACACCAACATCCACTCACAACAAATGGGGACCCATGGTGTACCAATCAATCCAATGTATGGGGCCACAAATGACCCTATAATCGATGCCTTGCAAGCAAAGTTGATGGGTCTAGAGAAGACCATAGAAAACATACAAATATCCAGCAAGAAATCAGAAGTGTCATATGATTTATCCATATATCCCTTTGACATGAACTTATACATGCCACTATTTCCTCTAGGATATGTGTCACCTAATTTTACCAAATACAGGGGAAAGACAAATCCTATCGAACATGTCTGAGAATTTGTGACCAACTATATGGTCGTCGCCTATGAACGTACTTGATGAGACTCTTTTCTAAAAGCCTTGTAGGTCTTGCCCTTGAATGGTTCTCCACTCAAAAGGATATCCAAACATGGGATGAACTTAAACGCAAATTAATAAAAAATTACTCGTACAACATTGACATGGACACCTCTATTACTAGCTTATGCAATCTCACACAAGAGGACGCTAGTGAAATGTTCATCCCATTCTTCCAAAAATGGAGAAGTCTAGCTAGTCGTTGTCACATTGACATACCCGAAAAGGAAAAGGTTGACATGTTCGTTTAAACACTTCTAGGTCCCTTAAAATATGGATTGCAAGTGCATTGTTGCACAACCTTCATAGACCTAGTCGAAAAGGGTGTCCATGTTGAGAAAGCTCTTATTGCAAAAGGAGAGCTGAAATATGGTCCTAAAAACACAACTATAAATCCTCCCGCTAACAAAAATAAGTATTGGGTCAAAAATAAACACATTACCAATGACGGTGTTGTTGACGCCAAGGCTGTCAACACTATGGTTCATGTACTGGCTCTGAAAGGGGTTCAACCGCAAAAAAACAAACAATGATACTAACACCCCCTACCAATTCCATCCCAAACAATCAAAATGGTCTAAACAGTCAAAATCAAGGACAATACCGTCATACAAGACAATTCCCAAAAAGACGAACATACTCTGTGTTGGGAGAACCAATTGAGGATGTCCTTAAAAAGCTCCTCCAAAATGGTCTCATCACACTTGAAGAACCTAAACCATATGGCCCAAGGCAGTTTAAACCATCATGGTGGGATGATAATGCTTTCTGTGAGTACCATCAAGCTAAAGGACATAAGACATCATCTTGCCGAAAACTCAGAAATATTGTGCAAGACTTTATTGAAAGTTGAATAATTGAATTGGATGGGCCACAATTTCCATCAAATGTCAACCATACCATTCATAAGAACCCATTGCAAGACCATGGTTCTAATAACGCTTCCACGTCAGGTCCTACGATGAACAATAATCAAGAAAATTATGCATGTGCCAAGTATGACTATTCTGGGGGACCTACTATAAACAATGTCTGAACTGATAATGAGTGTGTCAATACCATCACAATCAAAAGAGCACCCCAATGCAACGCCACTACTCGAAGCAGAAAGATCACGATAGTTGGTCCGCCTCCTTCTAGGCAACCTAATATCACCATACCTGGTCCATCTCCTAAACAACCGCAAGCTGGCTCATCCGCAAAGCAGTGGCAACCTAAGAGTCAATTTAATCTTATCGATCAATTAGGAAAAACCCCTGCATAGATTTCCATACTTGAGTTGCTTCGCATTTCTCCCATGCATAAGGCTATACTGGATAAAACCCTGCAAGAGTCATTTGTCCCTAAGGATATTGATGTCAACCAATTTGAGACCATGGTGGGATACCTCACTACACCTCATCACGTCACCTTTTTTGATCAGGATTATTCGTCACCCAATACCAACCATAATGATGCACTACATATCGAAACTTTCATCCATAAGCACAATGTCAAAAGAGTTTTAGTAGATGGCAGAGTAGGATTAAACATATGCTCCTTAAAAATGGTTAAGGCTCTAGGATTTTCTGATGCATGCGTAGACCCTACAAAGAGCATAGTCATAAAAGCATATGATGATGAGGAACGTTCTTCTAGAGGCGTTATTTCTCTTCCTATTAGAGTTGCGGCAGTCATTGTGGATACAACTTGCCAGGTCCTGGATCTAGAGTTACCTTACAACATCTTGCTTGGTCACCCATGGATTCATGCCTTAAAGGTTGTCCCCTCCACATATCACCAATGCTTAAAATTCCCATTTGACAACATAGAAATCACCATATATGGAGATCCTGACCCTTTTCAATATTGTACCAATCTAAGGGGTATTTCCGAAAACCGAGTGCCCATAAACCGGGAAGCTCCTAGCTCTTCTTCTTCTAGGTACATTTACCCATCCACACTGACGTCATCTTCCATGTCCACTCCGTCCATGACTTCCACCACGCCACCATCTTCCACACTTCCTAAGGCTGAGCCCACTGTCAAGATCCAGGACCTAGGTTGTGGAGAATTCAAACTGCATACAACTTATAGCATCACGAAAATACCCAAGTCACCAAAGATCTATGGTAGACCATGTTTTAGAATGGAACCTAAGGAAACTTTTAAAGTTCCACCAAAAACAATTTTCATCAAATGGGGAGACATGAGTAACGAGGACATTGCCGATATTACAGGATGGCTCTATAAAGAAATGGCAGACCTACCCCCATTACTAGTTAAGAAATATGGCAAGGGATATGACATAATGAAGGCTAAGGGCTACGATGGAACTAGTGGCCTAGGCAGAAATAAAAATGGACGAAGAGAGCCCATAGAATCTTTCAAAATACCAAAGAATCTTGGATTAGGGTATGGATTGCTCGACAATGACGACCGATGTACCAATGGACTTTCGAGTGAGCGCGTGCATGCTTCGAAAAGTGTCGAGACTCAAGGAATCCTTTACTAAAACTGACTCCCAAGAGTGGGAATTTGGCTCCCAACGATCCTTAAGTGACTGTTGCCTCGATGATTTGTTCATTGAAACTGGGGAGCTTACCTTTGAACAAAATTTTTGGCAAACATTTAAAATCGATCAAGCACCAAATAGTCACAGTACCAGTTACCTTCCCCGTGATATACAAGCCCCACCATCTGAATCTAATAACCATCATTCGGATCCATCTGAATTACCACATGACACTGATGTTCATGACTTTGATTCCTTCGTCCCCTACTTTGACAACGAATATGAGACAAGTGAAGGGGAATATTGGATAAAGTATGATGTGGAATTGGATGATGACAACTTCATCTTCAATGTCTCTAAATCTGTTTGCATGCTTTCTGCATCCCCCCCTCAATTCACCAATGTTGACAATGACATTTCTCTAGTCTACTCGCAATTAATCGATTGGGACCAACAAGGCCCGCTAGTCCTGGATACCTTTCAGAATGATGAGGCCATCGTAGAATTTATGGGATTATGTGAGGGCATGCCTAGTGGTGATCACAAGGCCGGATTCACCATTGACCTAGATTGTGCAGCTTACTTCGGGGAGACTACTCCATCCTCCAGTCGCAAAATTAAAAATAAGAATAAAGAAAAAAATGAAACATCTTTAGGTGAAAACTGAAAGGCACCTTATGACGACCAAAAAGTATAAACAAAGGATGTATTTGAGGGTGAAAACCTCTCTGAGGTGCCCAAAGATGGAGGGTTGTACTTTCTTCCTGTAACTCAAGAGAAATCAACTATGCTCATAGAGGACACCATAGAAGACAACATATCAACCACAGAGGATCCCAAAATGGTCCTCTTTACTGCGTCCTTGACTGAAGAAGAGAAACCAAAATTTCACAAATTATTTGCCTACCATAAAATCAACTTCACATGGTCCTATGCCGACATGCCAGGACTAGACCCAAAATTGGTTTTGCACCTTCTGCCACTATTGTCGAATGCCAAACTAGTTAAATAGAAGTTATGCAAAATGCATCCTCAGGTCGCTCTATTAGTCAAGGCTGAGTTGAAGAAACTTCTATACGCTGGGTTCATATGGTCTATTGATTATGTTGAATGGATATCTAACCTTGTTCCAGTTACAAAGCCAAATGGAATGATCCGTGTTTGCACATATTCCAGAGACTTAAACAAAGTGTGCCCAAAGATGACTTTCTATTGCCAAATATAGATATCATTGTTGTCCTCATGGCAAGATACGCAATGTTGTCCCTCATGGATGGGTTTTCAGGATATAATCAGATTTGTATTGCCCCCGAAGATCAACATAAAACAACATTCACTTGCCCGTGGGGTACATACTGCTGGAATGTCATGTCGTTTGGTCCTAAAAATGCAGGCGCCACGTATCAGAGGGCTATGACCACAAGCTTTCATGACATGATTCATAAGATAATGGAAGATTACATGGATGACCTTTTGGCTAAATCAGTAACAAGAAAAGATCATCTAAAGGTGTTAGACACAATTTTCAAGAGACTAGAAGAATACAAGGTCTGACTGAATCCTAAGAAATGTGTCTTTAGCGTGACATCTGGAATTTTTTTGGGATACATAGTGTCTTAAAGAGGCATTGAGGTTGATCCATCAAAAGTAAAATCCATCATGGACATGCCTCCTCCCAGAGGAATCAGTGAACTCAGAACCTTACAAGGTAGGGTGCAATCTATCTGGTGTTTCATAGCACAATTGGCTGACAAGTGTCAACCATTCCAATATCTTTTGTGCAAGGGAATCCCTTTTTTTTGGACAGATAAATGCCAAGAAGCCTTTTAGCTAATTAAAGACTACCTACTGTCACCGCCAGTCCTTATGCCTCCCATTCAAGGAAAGCCCTTGATATTATACATCTCAACAACAACTTCAGCACTGGGGGCATTACTAACATAGAATGACCATGATGAGAAAAAAAGGGCTATATATTATATTAGTCAGACACTGGTTGGGTATGAGTTGAATTACACATCCATTGAACATGCTTGTCTAGCAATGGTCTTTGCAACTTAGAAGCTAAGACATTATATGTTGAGCCATTAGACATAGTTGGTAGCAAAGATTGACCCTCTCAAATATCTATTGAGTTGTGCAGCATTGATAGGACGTCTGGAAAAATGGGTAATGATCTTGAGCGAATATGATATTGAATATGTAGAAAGAACGAAAATAAAGGGACAAGTCATAGCAAACCAAGTGGCAGATACACCTATACAAAGTGATCACCCTTTAGTGGCAGACTTCCCTGATGAGTCAATATTCCATACAGAACCTAAGTCACCTTGGAGACTCTACTTTGATGGATCGCATACTAATCATGGCTCAGGGGCAGGAATACTATTTATCACCCTTCAAGGAGATTCCATTCCTAAATCCTTTTGCATAGCTTTCCCATGTACAAGTAATGTGGCAGAATACGAGGCACTGGTCATAGGACTTAGAATGGCGATAAAATGGAAAATCAGAGCACTGCATGTCTATGGGGATTCTCAATTAGTCATCAACCAAGTTAATGATGACAACACTAAGGATGAGAAGCTAATGCCCTACAAATGAATGGTTGACAGCTTTCAGACATACATTTACACGGTGAATTTTGAGCAAATTTTGAGAGCATAGAACAAGGTAGTAGATGCAATGGCTACAATAGGATCTCTCCTCGACATTCCAAGCAATATGCCTCAGCTAGAATTCCTAATAGAACAACTATTGGTCCCCACCTATGACATTCCAGAATCAGAAATGGTCTGTGAGCTTGTTGGTCTCGATTCTCCCTGGTACCAAGAAATTCATGACTACCTTAAGTCCCAAACCCTCCCCCCTAATCTGTCCAATAACCAAAGGAAGTCCTTTATCCGAAAATCTTCAAGATATACCATCATTAGCGACACCCTTTACCACCGTAGCTTTGACAACACCCTCCTTAGATGTCTCGACACCAACGAAGCACACACAACCTTATGGGAAGTACATGAGGGTATATGCGGGTCTCATTCGAGTGGTCCTACTTTGGCCAAGAAGATAATGAGACTTGGGTACTATTTTCCGACCATTGAGAAAGATGCACTAGAATATGTTAGGACTTGTCACCAATGCTAGATTCACAGTGATTTGATTCACGCTCCAGCACAGGAGCTTCGACCGATCACTTCCCCTTGGCCCTTTGCACAATGGGGACTCGACCTCATGGGCAAGATCCATCTCACCTCATCTAATGGCCACAAATTTATTATCACCACCACTAATTATTATATGAAGTGGATCGAAGCCATCCCCCTGACATACATAACCGGTAAACAAATCTCCAAATTCATTCTTAACTACATAATTTGTCGATATGGTCTTCTACAATCCATCATCACTGGCAATGGACGTATGTTTAAAAACCAAGACGTTCGTGAGTTATGTGAGTGATTTCACATCCAACATAATTTTTCCTCTCCATATTACCCGCAAGGAAACGGTCAAGCTGAGGCGTTAAATAAAACCATTGTTAAAATCTTGAAAAAGACTATCAATGATGTTGGTCATGACTGGCATATTCAACTCAACCCTGCTCTGTGGGCTTACCGCACCAGCATTTGTACACCCACAGGAGCCACTCCATTCGCCCTGGTCTTTGGAGTTGAGGCCATCTTGCCCATCGAGATTGAAATTCCTTCCTTACAAGTCTCCCTGAAGGGTCTAGCTGATGATGAGGACTACAGACAGTCGTGCCTACATGAGCTGAAGATGCTAGAGGAAAGAAGGCATAATTCCCTGAACCATCTGCAGGCATATCAGAATCGTCTTTGTCATAGTTACAACAAGAAATTCATGGTCAGGAAGTTTGAAATTGGTGACCTAGTCCTCATGCAGAACCCTAAGAATCAGGCTAATAGAGAAAATCCAGGCAAGTTTGAACCAAACTGGTTGGGTCCTTACGTCATCATTTCCTCTTTTGGTTATGGAGCTTATCAATTGGCTACTCCAGATGGTGAAAATTTGATGAAGCCTCTCAATAGTCTACATATTTGCAAGTTTTATGCATAGCATTAGAAAGCCGAGCTAAAAACTTTAAAAATACAAAAAAATTGAAAAATGAAAAAAAAAATATTGTTGCCTTGATGAAAACCTGGCAAACAGGCATCTTAGCAGCACAAAAAAAAATGACAATATATATATAGTAAAGAGAAATAATTCGTCCAACAGTGAAAAGCTAGCAAACAGGTGCTTTGGATAAGTACCATGGTGAAAACCTGGCAAACAGGCACCATGCGTAGTCAATCATTGGTTTGCCATCTACTGTCACTTTATCTGTCTTGGCCTATGATGGAACACAATTTCTGTCACCACCATGACACTTGATAGGACATCATACCCCTCCTCTCATGGTTGACAAATGGTTGACATTTAGTCCTGCATACTGTTCATCTGACATCGCATGCATATCCCTTTCATGTCCTTTAAAATTGGGTAAGTCTTGGACCTGACTAGGGGCATGAATTTTATCACGTGATCACAGTGGGTATCACGCATGGTCTCGACAATTGTAAAACGTCCTGAAGAAAAACCAAAAACATCATAAAAGTCTTGAAAAAAGACAAACATCACAAAATGTCCTAAAAAAAATGACAAAAACATCATAAAACATCCTTAAAAAAAGACCAAAAACATCATAAAATGTCCTAAAAAAAAAGACCTAAAAATTGAAAAGGGTCCTAAAGAAACCCCAACAAGGTCAAAAATATCTCGAAAATACAAAACAAAGTCATTTCCCGTTGGAAGTCTGTCATGACAATCCATTAGTCTGTGTCATTTGTCTGAACTACGTTGTCTCTGCGCATTTACTACGTAGGAAAGACTCATTTTCGAGTCCCTGAGACATTAGGTAAGTCCTTTTAGGTTCGTCAAAATAAAATCATGATGCAATCTTTGGTCATCAGGACAAAGTCATTGGTTGTGTCGAAGTACGAGGTCTTTGAGTGTATGATGTAGGCAAGGCCATCTATTGATGAGCCCCTGAGGGCGCACTAGGTAAGTCCATTAAGGTTCATGACATTACATTGGCACACAGTAAAAAATTCTTGAAGTCAAACAAGTCATCTCAACAAAAAAAAAAAGCAAATTACTATAACCAAATTATGGTGACCATTTATTCAATGTGACAATTACACCAGCATGAAAACATCGGCATATGGTCGACACAAGTCAATTCAGTCGACTTCAGTCATATTTGGTCAAAACAAGTTACATTATCATAACCATTCAAACTATCAACTCTTGGTTATCTTTCAGATGTGTCCTTCTGAAGAATAACCTCTATCATTTATGCCTTAGGATGTGTCCTTCCTAGGCATCGTCACTGTCATCTGACATTTTAGAGGGATCCTCTTGACATTTAAGGATCACTCCTCTCAACATCATTATTCTTCAAATGTGTCCTTCTGAAGAACAATCTCTCTCATTCGTGCCTTAGGATGTGTCCTTCCTAGGCATCGCCACTATCATATGCAAATTTGAGGGATCCTCTTGAGATTTAAGGATCACTCCTCTTGACATCAGTATTCTTCAGATGTGTCCTTCTAAAGAGAAAACTCTGTCATTTATGCCTTAGGATGTGTCCTTCCTAGGCATCATCACTATCATCCGACATTTTTGAGGGACCCCTTTTGACATTTAGGGATCAATCCTCTTGACATCAACATTATTCAGGATGTGTCATTCCTGAATTTGGCAACCTTCGGCATTTTTCACCTTGGCATCGTCAAAACCTTGACACCCTAGCATCTCGACATCATTGAACCTAACATCTTGACATTAAGACACTCGACATCTAGCCACACTTGGAAAACACTTGGCACTTGTCTTTTGATTTTTCATCATGTTACTAGTTTTTCAGTGAGATTCTGACAACAAGATTTAGAGAAGTAGCGACATATCATGACGTTTGTCTTGTCTTTTGACACTCATGTTACTAGTTTCTCAGCGATGTCCTGACTACAGGATTTAGAAAAATAGTGACGTATCATGACGTTTATCTTGTCTTTTGACACTCATGTTACTAGTTTCTCAGCGATGTCTTGACTATGGGATTTAGAAAAACAACGATGTATCATGATAATGGCTTCATTTTGTCTTTTTGGAAATCATGTTTCTAATTTCTCAAGGATGTTTTGGAAACATGATTTAGATAAGCAACGATGTTTCATGACTTGTCCTTCTTATCTTTTTCTGCTTGCGGTTGGTTATGACAAAAAGACTGGGGCAACTGTGCCCTTAGTATGAGTCATGATCATCCTTGTCTGTGACTACTTGTCTTATTTGATGGTATGACCTTGCACACCTTGATTTATGTCATATCATGGTGTTTGTTGGCCATCACAATAATCTGCCCAATGATGATTAAGAGCAATAAATATTAAAGTCCTATGGTAATATGTTGAAGGATTTGGTCTAGGAACTAACATGCATCTCCTTTTGTCTTGTCATATTCTCTTGCTCATCTCATATATACAGTGCATCCATATCATCATCAATATCTTTTGCACTAACATTTCTTTGTCTCTTCATAGTCTAGTCTTCTCATCAATTTCGAGAGCACACTCGTGTTATTGGAACTCGTTTGTCCTCTCGAGGGGGCATAGCGCTACCCTCCTCGTCGTTCTTCCTCATCTTATTTTGTACTAGGGCATATTTTTGACTTATTTTCTTTGTCACAATGCGACTTGCTACATTATGACAAAGAGGGGCAAAATGTAGACACATAAAAATGACCTAGGCCTGCAAGCTTAATTCTTCATATTTTGTCCTAGCATAATTATGACATTTTAATTATGTCCTTGGTCCACATTCGACTATTAATTAGATAATTGATTATTATTTAATTAATTCATGTCTCTTATATTCTTCATGATTATTAAATAAATAAATTATATTTATTTATTCAATACGTCACTAAGGGTCTATTGTCCTCTTACAATTAAATAAATTTCTTAATTTATTTAATTACCTTTATTCATTTATTTCTTCTCGATTATTAAATAAATGATTTTTATTTATTTATTTAATATGTCACTAATTCTCATAATTAAATGAATTTATTAATCTATTTAATTATCAGTCATAATCCTCTAAATTAAATAATTATGTTTAATTATGTAATTACCTAATTTAACATTTCTCTCATTTTAAATAATAAATTAATTGTTTAAAATGATCCCACATTATTAACTGTCACTTCATTTTAGTAAATAATTTGAAAATCGATTATTTATTGTCACACAAAATCCATATTTTAAATTTATTTAATTCAAAATGGTAATCTTCTTCCAAAAATTAAGTAATTGAGCAAATTCTTGATTTTTCAAATCTGCTTTTCAGTTCAACCTTTATCCTCTTGATTTTTTGAATCTTACAAATCAAGCAGTCTTTACCTTTTTGATTTTCTTACAAATCAAGCAGTCTTTATCTTCTTGATTTTCGAAAATATTTATCTTTTTAACTAATTATCACGTTTATTCTTGACCGTCGATTTGATTTTATCAAACTACATCTTGACCACTCATTTAATGTTTTTTCCCTAACCCTAATTAGGGATTGTCACATGAAATCTTGTCCACTGATTTTAGGCTTTGTCAGCTTTTAATTTCGATTGTTCGTCCAAAATTGTGTTTTCTATAAAATGCCAATTTGCTCACATTCTTGGGACCACTTCATTAATATAGACATTCATGCTTAGAATTTACTTTGCACTTATCTTGTTTAATTCAATTTGATTACTCATAGGCATTATAGTCATTTGTCATTTGTCATAGGCATTTTTCATTCAAATCCTTCAAAACTTGCATAGGACATAGTCATAGTCAATTGCTCACACACATACAAATCTGAGGGCAATAGTCATACGATCGTTGCTAGCTAGAAGGTGATATGGAGATGAATCATGGAAGCTGCGAGAAATAATTGGTATAATCTTTCTTGTATTTGCTTTCACTGTACTTGATAGTTCTGTGGGTTTTATTTTATATGCTAATCATGCTCATCTAACTTGAAAAATACCCATTGATACACTTTACATGCAAAATATTTAGACATAGATCAAATGAATGCAGAAGTCAAATGATGAATGCATCTAACAATGGTAGTGTTATACATGCTATGGATTTGGACATAAAGCTAATCAATGCAGATCTAGAATGAATGGAAGGAATACTATTTAAAAGAATGTCATATGTCACAATTGTAGTAGACCTAGACATATTGCTAAATTTTGTAGAAGTAGAAATACAAGGAAGGATAATCCAGTAAAGAGGAATGAACTAGTCAAAAAGGTTGATCCAGTTGAAGTAAAGAAGGAAATGGAAAGATCTAGAGAAAGAAGGAAGAGACAAATGACAAGGGAGAATATGTACCATCCTTCAGTGTAGATGTTTCCTCTGGAAACTAAGCCAGGAGCTTTGTCTTAGGGGGAGCCTTAATGGATATCTTTTATCCCCTACCAGAAAAGAGGTGTTGAGGCTGTAACACAATGATATGTGATGTAGATCAACATGCTTGATCTATCGGTGAATATTGTGGAAGAAAATATGTTGATGTAGAAGTTTACAAAGCTTCTCAAGTTGACTGTGCATACAAATTAAGTGTTACTAGCTTTATGTATTGAGGCATCTAATGCAGAATTAGGTCAAATCGAAAGGTTAAAAGCAAATTCACTAAGGAAAATCCATTTCACAAAATCATTTGAGGAGTAGAGCAGTGAGAAGAGAATTTGAAGTGTATAAAGCGATTTGCGATTCAAATCATCGAAACCCTAGTTCGGCAAACAAAGTAAAAAGGTATTTAATGAATCTTGCGTACCCTAGTTTTTAGAAATCTTTGTTTGAAATCAGTTTGGGTATATATTGCAATGGATACACCAAAATTTATAGAGATTAAAGATAAATGACAACCTAAATTCAAAATATACCATACGAAAGCCATAGAAGATAACCCTCTACACACATTCTCTCACATTCCATATGAGGTTTTACTAATTGAGGATATTAGGGCATATATTCATATAAAAATGGAAGGACATTCTCCCAGTAAGCTAAGTGATGTATGGACGAATAAATTAACTAGTGAGGACTTCGCCCTAAAGCTAGAATACCAAAACCTAGTTAAGAAGAAACTAGATGTATGGCACTGGTTCCCCAATTTCTTTTATTATGTCAAGTGGATGAGAATGGCCTTGAGCAGAGTTCATGATCAGTTTTTCTGGATAGATATGCCTCACATGATTATAAAGTAAGTGATAAGAGAGGTCACTGGTCTATGCTCCACCAAACATGTTCTCATTCTAAAATTTGTTAAAAATAACGAAGTGATGGAGAAAATAGTTGCTACATTTGATCAAAGAGCCTTTGCAGTAAATCCCATTAGAAATCCAACTGTTAGGTATGTTGCTATGGTTATTGGCTACAACATTTATTACACCAACATAGATAACTTTGTTTCTTCCACCACAATCCATGCGGCACATGAAATGATAGAAAATGGTGCAGAGACCATGACTTGTGTGACCTACTTAGGGAATAGTTAATGGAAAATTTAAAGCAGACCAAGGAAAAGAAATGTGTTTAAGTTTGGCACCTTGGTGATGTGATTACTCTTCTACTTTTTGAAGGAGGTACCCATAATTTGAAAGGTTAACTAGTGAGTGGAAGGCTTGTTGCACATCAAATTGTAAATTACATGAGGATCCTTGGAGATGTCAATGCATAGGATGATGCCCTTACTGCTTTCTTTACAATATTTTAGAAAATAATGCATGAGTAAGAAAGGATTCCTAGGACAATGGTTGAAAAATACAAAAATGATATCACATTCCTAGTTTCTACAGATCATTGTATTATGGAGGTAGTGGATCATTGTATTGGGTTCTTGAATAAGGTTATGAGGTAACAAAGGTGGATCTTATTGGCTATGTTGATATCTTATTGAAGAGTTTGAAGGATGAAACAAAACTCAGATATGGGACATTTGAAGAAAAATCCATGGAAGTCCACATGAAGCAAAAAGAACCACAGATCAGGAAGAATGTTGATGCTACTCTTGTACCAACTTTATGTATTGAGGCATCCAATGCAGAATTAGGTCAAATCGAAAGGTTATAGAAAATTCGCTAAGGAAAATCCATTTCAAAAAAGCATTTGAGAAGGAGTAGAGAAGTAATAAGAGAATTTGAAGTGCATAAGGTGATATGAGATTCATAACATCAAAACCCTAGTTCAGTGAACAAAGTAAAAAGGTGTTTAGCAAATCTTACGTACCCTATTTTTTAGAAATCTTTGTTTGAAATCAGTTTGGGTATATATTATAGAGGTTACAGAGAAACCACAACCTAAATTCAAATGATATCATGTGAAAGCCATAGAAGATGACCCGCTACATGCATTCTCTCACATTCCATATGGGGTTTTACCGACTGGGGATATTAGGGCATATATTCATAGAAAAATGGAAGAACATTCTCCTATTAAGCTAAGTGATGTACAGACAAATGAATTAACTGGTGAGGACTTCGCCCTAAAGCTAGAATACAAAAATAGAGTTGAGAAGAAACTAGATGTAGGGTAATGGTTCCCTAATTTATTTTATGATGTCAAGTGGATTATAATGGCCTTGAGCAAAGTTCATGATCATTTTTTCTGGATGAATATGCCTCACATGATTATAAAGGAAGTGATAAGAGAGGTCATTTTCTATGCTCCACCGGACCCATTCCCATTTTGAAATTTGTTAAAAATAAAGAAGTGATGGAGAAAATAGGTGCTACATTTGATCAGAGAGCCCTTGCTTTAAATCCCATTAGAAATCCAATTGTTAGATATGTTGCTATGGTTATTGGCTACAACATTTATTACACCAACAAAGATAACTCTGTTTCTTCCACCGCAATCCATGTGGCACATGAAATGATAGAAAATGGTGCAGACCATGACTTGTGTGAGCTACCTAGGAAATAGTTAATGGAAAATCTAAAGTAGACCAAGGAAAATAAATATGTGTTTAAGTCTAGCACCTTGGTTATGTGCTTACTATTCTACTTTTTGAAGGAGGTACCCATAATTGGAAAGGTAAACTAGTGATTGGAAGGCCTGTTGCGCATCAAATTGTAAATTACATGAGGAGACTTGGAGATGTCAATGCATAGGATGATGCCCTTACTGGTTTCTTTGCAATATTTTAGAAAATAATGCATCAGAGAGAAAGGATTCCTAGGACAATGGTTTAAAAATACAAAAATGATATCATGTATTCCTAGTTTCTACAGATCATTGTATTATGGAGGTAGTGGAACTAAGATCTATTTGGGTTCTTGAATAAGGTTATGAGGTAACAAAGGTAGATCTTATTGGCTATTTTGATATCCTGTTGAAGAGTTCGAAGGATGAAACAAAACCTAGATATGGGACTTTTGAAGAAAAATCCATGGAAGTCCACATGAAGTAAAAAGAACCACAAATCAGGAAGAATGTTGATGTATATGCAAAAGAAATGAGAATTTCAAAGGAGAAAGTGCAGTATGCTAGGCAAAGAGCTAGAGCAGACATGAGTGTTGGAGAAGCTTTAGGTAGCTCAAGAAGATTTGGTAGAACAACTACCACACCACCATCTATTCAGAAGTCCTTTGGGGCTTTGCCCTCTATTGGAGAGAAGAGAAATTCTACCGCCAATCCTTCAGTAAGGGAGAAATCCCCTTCGATTGCACAAGCTACAAGGATAGAGAAAAAGAAGACCACCACTATTGCACGTCCTACTGCCCCTACCAAGAGAATAATTAAATAAAAGGCTACAAGAGAAAAGGGTATTGGCATTAATGTTTCTAAAGAAGAAGAATTGGAAGAAGATGTATCCCCTCTAGTCTGTAGAAGAATGAGTGATGCTTCACAAGGTGAAGCTAGCATCAAGAGGAGAAGAGTTGATATAATACATACAAGAGTGAAGAGGAGACATAAAAAGAGAAAGAGGCATTCAAAATAAACATAAGGGAAAAGAAGAAGGAAGCCAAGAAGGCTTCTGTGGAGAAGAAAAAGACTGCAAAAGAAAAGAAGACATCGGGTAAAGGCAAAGGAAAAGAACAAAAGGAACTAGTAAGGCTTGACTCCCCAATGAAACTTGAGGTACTGTATATTAGTATTGTGCAAAATGAAATGTTAGCAGAGACTGTTGCTTTGTATGAGGATGCAAATGAGGCAGATAAGGCCACCATCATTGAGGCTATAATCAAGTATATTGTTGTTTTTGAAGTTGACATGCAAAATATGAAGAAGGATAATCCTAATGATGTATGGAAATTTTTTTTGAAGAGAAGACAAGAGGCAATACAAGAACATGAGAAGCTTAAGCAATAGGCTTTGGAGAGAGTAAATTCTCCATTAGTAGAAGATGATAGAACCACATTGGCTACTGTGTTTAACAAGGAGCTGAGAACCAAGCAAAGGGTTACTACCCTTATGGGTAAAGACAAAGATGATATGGAGAGAATCCAGAAAGAGAGTAATGATGAAGCAAAGGAGATTGTACAAAATTTAGGATTGACTTTGGTAGTCAAGGAAGAATTCAATGTTGAAATCAATGCTCTAGAATAAAATGTACAAGAAGAAGTGCGGATAGATGATGCTCAACATGAGAAAGATACAAATGAGGAAATTGCATAGGAAAACATTCCCCTGGAAGTGGAGGACATGGAAAAATAAAATGATGAAGATGCAATTATTGAAGAAGACATTGCAAAGGAAAATGTCACCACTCCTTTTGTACAAAATGATGAAGTTGCTCCTTTGGTAAATACTGAAAACACTGCTGAGGAAGAGAACACTAACAAAAATGATGATGTGAAGAATGAAGAAAAAAAAATTGATGAGGAAAAGGAAGAAGACCACAAGGATGAAGATGAAGACAAGTATAATGATTCATCCAAAGATGCACAAAAATAAAAACCAATAGACTCCAATACTTCAAAGGACAAGGGAAAGGCTTTGGAAGTTACTAAGACTCCTGGTCAATCTTTTGGTTCCTTCAGAGATTCTCTAAAAGATCTATTGAGAGTACAACTTAATTTCCAACCAGTTGTGTCTTCCCAATTGAGAGATTCTCGCATCCACAAGCTGCAACTAGGAGATATGTTTCATGCATCCACAAGGAAGGAGATCATTAAAACACATCAAAGGAGTGGAGAATTAATGGATGAAGTAGTTAAGGTATTTCAAGCGATCATACCTGGATCAAACATTGACACTACATTATCTGGTATGGAAAAGTTCAAACTACTAATTGATTCCTTCAAAACATATGCATCTATACTGAAGGAAGAAGCTCAAAAAGAAGTGGAGAAAAGGTTGAATGATAAGATGTTGGAGATGATATAGAAATGTGCCATAGGCAGATAAGAAGTTCTCTAAAATGTTGGAAGGATTCAGAAGCATGTGTTGAAGAGGCTAAGGCACTATACCAGTACAACATGAAGTGGCCTAGAGCCACACAAAGCATATAATAGGAGATGGACTCCATTGATTCCCAAATAAATTCTACCTCTAGTGCATATGACCTGGCTGTTGACCTCACCGGAGAGAGAAGAAACGCAATTGAATACATGCACAAAAATTTCTTCCAACTGCAAAATTAGAAAGAACATATCATCTTATAGTTTGAAGAGGTAAGGGATCTGGTCAATCCCAAACTTATATTTATTTCAAGATCTCTTCTCGGTTGTGACAAAGCTAAGAAGATGAATCTGGTACCTACTACTCCAGAAGAAGGAGAGGAATCATTGCTTGAGCTTGAAATGCAAAATAGGTTACTTGTAGAGGCTAAGCAAGAATGGGAAAAAAGAAGGAAATCCTGGGAAGATCATTTGAAGAAGTTGTAGGTGTCAACTACCTCTGGTTGACTTATCTTTTATTCTTTTATGCATTTTAGTATCTATATTCAAATTACTTGTACATATGTGGATCATATAGAACACTTTTTTAGTACAATTTTGAGTTTTTTTTGCTTCGGCACATGACTCAAGAAGAGTCAATACATTCTTTTTAATTTGTACATATGATTATATCTCTTAGGGGGAGTTTTGGTAAGAGTCAAAATAGTTTTGTATAGGTTCCCTTTGCCCTTGATGTCAAAGGAGGAGAGTATTGGAGAGTATTTTTGGAGTTTTTGGCATGTTGCCATCAATGACAAAGGGGGAGATTGTTGGAAGTTTAGAGAGAATTTTCACTTCTCCACATATGAGTTTTTGGCCTTGTGGTGTTGAAGATAAGTTTCCAGATGTAAGTTGAGCATGAATTCCATATGGTATCAAGTTTTGAGGTCCACGTGTTGAGATGTGAATACATAGATGAAGGTTTTTGCATTTAGGTCTTATATAGAGTTGGCCTAATATGTTTGAAGGTATGCGAAGGATAAATATGTATTGCTATCTTATGTGTCATCTATTATAGGTCCATGTCGATCTATCTTGAGGTGTTTTGAGATTTGAATTGTGGCATGTGTTATGGATGATAAGTTTTTGAGTTGACAAGTTAAATTTTGAATATTACATCTAATCAAGCCAACCTAATTGATGTTTATGTTAATGAAAATATATAAGTTGGATTGCTTTCGATGTTTTTCATAAGAGATGCGACATGTATTGTGTGTAATGTGAATTTGGGCAGAGAAATTTGAAGATCATAATTGTGCGAATGGAGAGTGAGGTAAAGTGTGGAATCATAATCAAATAAAGTTTGCTATTGTGCTTCAATGGAATTGTAATTCATGCATACATAAGATGCAATTGTATTAGTTCAAAATAGGGTGTGAGCCACCATCTCTCTTCTATCTTTTTCTCTATGGAAAGTGATTCCACCTGCAGTGAGCATTTTTGTAATATACTATAATCAGTTATAATATATTGTGAGCTAACCCTCACCGTGGTTTTCCTATTTTGGATTTTCCACGTAAAAATCCTAGTGTTCATGTGTTATATGATATTGTGGATGTTTCATGCCTTATTTCCTTACTGTAGTTGAATATGCATTAGTGATCAAATGTTTAATGTTTGGATGGTTTAAGAGAATACTGATTCACCCCCCCTCTCAGTATTCTGGGTGTTCAACACATTGCCCACTTAGCATATAATCTAACAAATACAACATTAGCTTTTAAACTTGATTCTTTCACTCATGAAAGGATAATCTATGCTTTCATCTTTCAATTTGAGTAGATGATGGAAATTCAACCCAAGAACACAATTGCTCTCTTGGTAAGCTTATACTTCTTTGTTGCATATTATTAATTTCTAGTGAAATAGAATATATGTTTGAGTCCAAGATGGAAATGGGCCTACCTAGTATAAGCCTAGTCCAAGTCTTATATTTTGTCTATAACAACTATCTAGATAAATAAATTTATATTATACATGGGCATACACTAATTCCAGTTGAGACCTCTACCATTGGTTTTACTTTATGCTTTTGTGGGATTTGAATCAAAACTACCCAATCACATCACATGCAAGAATTAAAATGTCAAGGAACTTACACAATGCTTTGTTATAATAGTTCCCAAAGGTTTATATGTAGGTTAGGGATTTGAATAGGTACTTAAATGAAAATATTTGATCCACAATTATCCTTACAAATGAATTTAACACAATATTTGAACATACAAAAACAACAAACACTCATTCAGCCACAACAAATCCATAATGAGGATAGGTAAAAATAACAATTTTTATTAGTCAGACGCTGAAGCTAATTTATAGTTGTAGATAATGAAAGAATATCAATATCTACTACACAAACTAAGGGAAGAACCTTTTTACATTAAGCAACAAGATGAATTTATGCCCGACAAGTGAAATGGGGAGAGAGAGAGAGAGAGGGAAGTGGCAAGAAGAGAACCCTAGCCATCTTCCTACAAAACTTGTCATGTTTTCAAAAGAAAATCTGATATGGAGGAATGAGGAATATTCCCAAAGAACTTTCTAGTACCTGCATCATGAAAATATAGGCGAACTACAAAAAATCCCCCTAGAATCAGTTGAAAACACGACTAACATGGCCATCTAAAAAAGGACTATAGATCAAAAAGAAGATGCAAGTGATGTATTTTCCCCTTAAAATTTGTGAAAATGCATTTAAGATTGTTAGGAAAATGGTGTCTCAAACTTGTAATTACTCAAGGTGTTATTTATAATAAGTTTGAATTTGAGATGCAAAATTTTCCTTAAAGCTTCAGATTGGCTAAATAAGCACACTCATAAAATTTTATTACAAGATCATGTTTGAATTTGAAGATATTAAAGTGCCCATTTTTAAAAAGTTTCAAAGTCCAGTTTGAAGGCCTTAGAGGCATTTTTGGGCCTAAAAGTGACTGTAACTAGAAAATTGAGCTATAAAGATAGAGCACTTCATAAGCTTTTTGATAGTTCAAATGATTTTTCAATCAGACACCTAGATCAAAAGTTACAGCCTCTGAAAGTTGGGTCTCCTAAAATGGGAGATGTAAAAACATGTTGGACACATAAATAAGTTGTAAAGGGGGAGTTACACGTGGTAGTGTGTGTTTTGACATATCATAGGCATCTTTTATTGGAGATAACGATGAACTCCAATTTTTAGGTGTTTTTAGCTCATGGCTTTATAATATTGTTTGATGGTTTCATTATTGTATCTCCTATATATTATGTGCATGAGATGGAGGTTGTGTGTAAGAGTCTTACAGATGTTGAGTTGCCTCTGGATCTCTGGTTGGTGATAACCTTGTGAGAAATATTTCTCTACAAGTATATTGCAATCTTTTTAATTTTTGAATAATATATTGGTCGGCTTTTAGAGTGTAGATTTTTTGTCCCGAAAGGGTTTTCCCCATGTAAATCACTATATTTTGGTATTAATGTTGTTTATGTTTATTTAAATGTTTTAAGTTTTTGGAACTATTCAGATTTTTTTTTTTGCATAACCCTCCTCTCAAGATTAGTGTAGGAAGTTATTCCACTACCTTAGCTTCCTTACAAAGATCAAGTAGTTGGGAGGGTTGCTTCAGCATTCATGGATGCACAAAGGAAGATAAGGAAAAATTAATGGTGCATTCATTATTTTTCCTACTCCTTACAAAATCCATCTTTGAATTAACCTTTTCTTGCCTCCTTAATCATTCCTTATTCCTACGTTGTTAGAGCTTATGGCTTCACCAAGACCCAAAACCATTTCCCTTTCCATCACACTCTCTCTTTGTTGCACTTATTTTGTAGGGCTTATGACGGGATTGGAAACCTATCAGAGGCTCCAGTGGTTCCAGGAGCCTTTGAAATCACCAACACTCCCTTTGTCCACTCACTCATACTTTCCTTGTCTTAGTCATGGGGAACAAAGTGACAAATTCTGAGCGACCTCTATAGGATGTTTTCCTAGTAACCATAGAAGACTAGTGGCATTAAACATCTATTGGGCACAAAGTCACATGACTAATCAACAAATGGAATGAGTAGACCTCAAGACACCACACAGTTGGACATGTGCAAAAGAACTTGGAGGAAGAAAAACAACCTAAAACATACACCCTCTTGAGGAGAACACAATATGTGTATTAGAACTTCTTTGAAAGCATAAAAAACCAAGCATATATGTACACATATTTGGGGTTAACCTCAAAATTAAATTTTGAGGTGTATCCCATATATTGGGATAGGAAGGGTTTCACCATCAAGTTTGGAAAACTGAAAGGAATTGGGTTATTTGTAGATGGAAATAATGTATGGCCCACTCCACATGGAGTCAAACTTATTGTTTCTTCTAGGTCTATTTTTCACCTCATCTCACTTGAGAACAAGGTCTCCTTCTTTGAAAATCCTTGAATCTACTTTGTTATCAAATGATATTTTAGTTTGATCTTGATGAAACTGCATTATATGCATTATCTCCTTTCCCATCTCTTCCAACTCCATTAGCTCTATAAATTTTATTACCATCGCATCTTCCTCCATCATTTCTAACTAGTTAAAAAACTTTAGTGTTGGTAATACAAGTGATATGTGTAGCCTTACTTCCCCACCATATAAAAGAATGTAAGGTGAGTTAATAATGGACCTTTTAGGAGTAATCCTATCAGCACATAAGCTTGCTTTCAGTTTTGTATGCCACATCCTTTGGTTCTCCTCCATGGTTCTTTTGATAATCCAAATAATATTTTTGGCCGTGGATTCTTCTAGCCCATTCTCTTGGGGGTAGTAGTTAAAATTTGTGCTCAAGTAGATGCCATGTTTGACAACCCATTCACTTATATTAGTGCAAAAAAATCCATTACATTATCAAAGATGATGGAATCAGGAACTCCAAACCTTGAGATTATATCTTCATTAAACTCCAAAACTCAAGTCTCATTTTTGATGCAGAGCAAGGTGGAGGTACATTCAACCAAGCTTTGAAAACCAAACACCAACTCAAAATCAAATAATTAGCACAACTTCCATAGGGTCAGCTCTATGGCTTTCCAATTCACAACTGAGCAACTGAAAGACCAATTCCTCAAAGAAAACTGTAAGAACACCCACTGATCATCCATATAGCATCCATATTCCATCAAAAATACATTTCCAAGCTTACAAGCAAGATTCATTTGTCAAAACATAGAAAAAAATTAAGTCACCGTGTCCAAGGGCTAGTAGAATTAGCCCACATTTACAAACAAAGTATCTTTTAAACTGCCTTTCACCTTACCAACTCTTGGACAGTCACGAATTGTGGCACAAAACAAAAGAATCACTGATCAAAACCTCCATACTGCCCTTCTATATTGCTGCTCTAACAAACCCTCCTTTTCCTTCCTAAAAACTAGGGCTTATTGAAAGTCCTATACCTAGATCATTTGCAAACCTAAAACCACTTGAATCCTTCATATTTCCACCTACACATTCTCAACACATCTTAATATTTGACTGCTCTCACGTTTTGCACATACTTCCTTTGTAAACCACCTAATTTTCCCCTCTTTTCACCCCTTTACCATAGGGTTTCTAACTTCCTCACACAACCAGTCACTTACAGCCACTCAAAACTTTTAAATAACATCAAATACACCTACCAAGGCCATCTTCTAGGGTTTCTACCTAGGTTTCCATTCCCTATAGACTTTTCACTTGCTCTAGCCTTGACTCCAAGGCCCAAAACTCAACTTTTGCAACAGGGTAGTCTTGTTAATCTATTTCAAATAATCTTCCACCACAAGGAGGCTCATAATTAAATTTTCCCTACTTTACATAGGCCCATTCCTTTGAGTTATAGCCTACACAGAAGGAGGAATGGCCCTTCAACTCACATTTAACTTCAAAACCCTACTGCCCCTGTTTCAGACCAGTCAGCAGCAAATTCACTTCAATAGGCTTGTTTCACAATAAGAACTCTCAAAAAACAATATAAAATAATGATAACTCTGTCTTCTAATGAATTTATGGTATTTCAAGGTTTAACTTTGCTGTACAGAGCCGTACACAGGCCAAGAAATGAAAGAAAAACCAGAAAATAACTAGAAAGTGGAACTTTATTTTAATTTTCTCTTTTCAAAATGCTACAACCAACCTCTCTCGAGCCTTCAAGAGGCCATTTAAACATTTTACAATCCAAACTACCCATGGAATGCCTATAACTGACCACAAAACTGCTTTAACCCTTACATTGCTTAATCTTGCATTATTTGCCAATTTGTTAACAACAAACACAGTATTATGCAACCTTTTGCAATTTTGGAACAAATAACCTTAAAAACCCCCCAATTACATGAAAAATAGTCTCAAAGACCTTATTTAACATTAATTTACTCAAATGCCCCTAAATTTCTAATGCCTTCCTACAAAGGATGAATTGATGAAATTATGTGTACTGGGGTGCTCCTGCACCAATTTTCCTCCTTGAGCACTATTTCTTATGTCCATCTTGTAAAATAATTAGTGGTTATTAACACCCACTTATGGCCTAAACTATAAGGTAGATTAATCATCCCTATAAAGTCCAAACCCCACTTCATGAAGGGTTGTTCAACCTAAATGGGATGGAGTGGGAGGGTTGCTAGCTTCTTCTTACCTATGAAGAAGGAACACTTCTTACATTTTCTTACCCATGCATGTGCATATCTAAACAAAAATGGTCAATAATATCTTCCTTTATTATTTTTAAGGTTGTGGTACTTGGAGAAAAAATTACACCTGTTGATCCATGGTGAAACTCTTGAAAAATTACTTCAACCTGATTTATTTCAACACATCTCAAGAGGACACCATTCACATCCTTTCTAAACAATATTCCATCCAAAAGAAAATAGGTAATGAATTGAATCCTAAAGTACCTTCTTCTATATTTGTCTAAGCCTTGAGGACACCCACCTATTTGAAGGAAATGGACCATATCTTGAGTCCAACTTGCTTGTAGTGGAGGTACAATTGATTCTTCATCATTTTGTAGCACTAGGACATCTTTATCCTTATAAAAATTAAAGCTAGTCATTCAAGCAAGCATTTTCCTTTCACCACCTTGGTGATTTTAATGCCAATGGGATAGTCCATGACCTTTGTTATCCACCCAAATCTTTTCTCAATTACATTTTTACTCAAAAGGAACTCCTTTATGCTTGAGTGGTTGACCATTAACTGTACCTTGTTATTAGAAAGCGTGTGTCTAAATTTATTAAGAACCTTGATAACAAAAAAGACTTTTTTTTCAACAAGATATACCTAATTTTTTACTCTTTGAGTGGTTGAATAAAAAAATGGGTTGTTCCACTTTGTCTTCATTTTGCTAAGTCAAGATAGTTGATACACTTTATTTACCTCCAAAGACATAAAGAGTGAATTATCTTTCATAGTTAGGATTAACTAACGTAGGGGCTTGAGAAATAGCTTGTTTAATAAGCTTAAAGTTTTCATTAACTTACTTGGCCCAACTAAATGGAACATTATTTTGTAGCATGAAAGTAAGAGTCTTAGCCAATGCAACAAAATTTGGAATGAATCTCCTTACAAAATTAATTTTATCCAAGAAAAATTGGGGGCTCTTTTTGTGAGCTGGGAGACAGAGACAAAATGACACTCACCCTTTTTGGGTCAATGGATTAACCAACCTTTGAGACTACATGTCCCAAAAATTTACCCTCATGGATAGAAAACACATATTTATTTAGGTTCAATGACACACCAAACTCTCTGCATCTTTCAAAGACTCTCCTCAAATGGTCTAAATTCTCATATGTATGCTTTGAAAGGATAGTTAGATCATCCAAATAAATTAGGATTATGTCATTAATCAACCCCTTGAAAGACATGTCCATTTCCCTTGGAATGTTGCACCAACATTAATCAACCTAAAAAACATTTTACTGTAATCCATGGTGCCCCATTTGGTGGTAAAGGAAATCTTGAACTAATTTGATTCTTCAAAAATATTTTGGTTGAAACTTGAGCAGCCATCTAGCAAGGAAGACCTTTCATCTCTAGCCATTGTTTGTAGGATTTGTTATATGGATGTGAGAGGATAATAGTCTTTTAGAGATGCTCTATTAAGTTCTCTAAAATCCACAGAAATTTTGATCTTCTCATTTAATTTCCTAACAAGGACTAGGTTGGAAATCCATGAAGCTTGAGTTTAATAGGATAAATGATATTGACATCTAGGATCTTGGACAACTCTTTACGTATTAAAGGTTTAATCTTGGGATTGATAGGTCTTTTCTTTTGTCTTACATGTTTTGCATTTGGGTCTAGATTGATAGTATGTTGAGATAATTTTGGATTAATTTTTTTGAGATCACTATAATACCATACAAAAATATCACTAAACTCTTGAAAATTTTGAACAAAAGCATATTTTTCTTCTTGGGTGCATACCTTTCCAAGCTTGAGAACCTTATCCTTGAATATGGAAACCTCTTCATAGTCCTTTTCTTTTATGGGCATGTTCCATTTTTATTTTCTCAACTCATCATCATTGTTTAATATGCTCTCCAAAGTGATTAACCCTTTAGCCAACTTGTTTGTTTATAGTTGGATGACCTGATGACCATACTGCTCATGTAGTTTTGATTGGTTCTAAGTAAAAAAATTACTTCCTCCATTAAAAAATAGTAATTTTTTGATCATTCTCAAAAACTCTCCAACTCATGGAATTATCAAGAATATTAGATCTTACCACTAGCTTGATATGTTGGTCCTTATCATCCATGATACACTTTGGGATGTCAAAATGTACCCTAACTTCTGCAAGTCTGTCAACATCTTTGTTCTTCTCTCTAGGGACAACTTGGATGTTGAAGGCCTCAAAATATTTGACTAGATATCACACTTTATGCTTATATGACCTCAAAAAATTATTTTCAATTACATTCAACCCTCTTACCTAATTTACAACAAGTTCGCTATCACCAAAAACTTGAAGAATCTTGATTTTCCTTTTCTTGGCCTATTGGAGACCATGTATTAGATCTTCATACTTAGTTGTAGTGTTTGTACAACTAAATGCAAATATAAACGCTGAAAATTAATTTTCCTTTGTTGGAGATACCAACATCACACCTCGCCCTGCACCTTTCTTAATTCTAGATCCATCAAAATACATTTTCCAAACACAATCTTGTTGTAGGGTTTTTTCAAGGTTAGGCATAAAAAATATTCTTCATGCAATAAATACCAAGTCCAACTTCTTCTATGTATTTGTATGGATTATATTCATGATTTTCATCTTCCCACTCATCAAGTAGGAAATCAGGGGTACCTTCTATATGAGTGTTTGGATCTCAAAAAATAGAATGTTCCTCTTGGTTAAAAATGGTGCAGTTAGCATTGATAGCACTCAAAACATAAGGTTCAACATGGTCTTTAGCAATAGGCTCAAATTTTATTATGACCTTAGATTCTAGTCCTAAAAATCATGTGAGACTAATTTGATGATAAATAACCCCCAATATTGGCTATGAAATCTCTTGAAATACATAATGCAAAGTATTATGAGAGGTCAATGATAAATATGTCTTGAAGAATTTAGAAGCTAGGACATGAATGCAAAGTGAGACAAAATCCCTTGATGACACCAAGAGACTTTATGGTTGTCCCGTCTAGTTGTGCAACTCCTTTTGAAAGGGGTCCATACTCTAAGCCAATCTTGCCAACTATTTGTTGTTCAGTATTGTTTCTAGATTTGATTTTTTTGGAGCTTTTATGATGTAAAAAATCTCCAACACAATCAAATCCAAAAATAATACTAAACAATAATATGGATTGTGGAAACTTGATATTGAATTAATTGTCAATTATCTGTTTGGACACGACAAAACTATTAGCCCTTGAATCTATCATGAAATTGTTAATCAAGTGGTAACTAATGATTAATGACACATAGAAATGAGGGGGTTTGACACGTTTATTTTTTTGTTCACTCCTTGATTCAAGTGTATTTGTGAGGACAACTTTGGGTTGCTCTTTTGATGACCCATTTGAGACTAAGGTTGGACAAGGCTACTTATAATAGGTTATTTTATCTAGGGATAGAAAAATATTCCCACATGGATATATTTACATTGGTTTTCTTCATTTGTTCAAGAATATTAAATGAGATAGGACTACCTTTGGTTGAACGTTAGCAACAACAACACATTCTTGCTCTTGTGTTGATTGGGTATGTCCCTTGAGTTGTTCTTTGCTTTTTGCATTCTGATTTTGTTAATTCTCTTACACATTTGGAGCTGAGGATGGACCAAAAACTCCCTGAAATATTGTGGAAGACTGAAAAGGACTCCTACCAATTGAAATTGCTCCACTTTTGTAACTATTTTATTTTCTCTTGTATTGGTTTCTATTGGGATAGAAAATTGACTTTGTTCTTGCAGCTAATTAATTTCATTAACTCCTCTCCTTGCCAATTTAGAGACATAGTATATTTCTATGTGAACTCTTGAAGAGATTATTTTTGTGATTTTGTTACAAGAGATGTACTTTGAGAAATAGAAGAATTTTGCATCATTAGTGCTTGATTTAGGATACCATTAGGGCAAGTAGTTTGGTTGTGGGGTAGGTTACAAGGAAAACACCATTCATAGTCTTATGCCAAATTATTTGAACAAGTACTAATACCTTGGAATTATTTACAACATTTGGGTTATATGATTGAAAGGGTCTATAACATTAATGACTTGATTTTGGCCTTGAGGGTTAGCTTGAAATTGTGACTTGTGAGAATGATTAGGTTGGTAAGATCTTTGATATGGATTATGATTTTGAGATTGCTACCTTTTAATAGGGTCACCAACTCATTTCTAAATATTTGTAGAAGGCTCTTTACTTCTTGCAAGTCATTGGATTAGCTTGAGGAAGCCTTGTATTGATTTTGTGATGGGTAAGATGTTGGTATAAGTATTATTGAAAGTGTCGGGGATTACATGGTGGGTTGTATTTCTAGGAATATAGGAATAGGAGGCCTTGGTGCAATATTTCCAACCTACATAAGGCTATTCTTAGCTTTGATAACCATCTCATAGGCATCAAGAAGTGTAGTTTTTCCCATAGATTGGATCATTACTAAAATATCAATATTTAATGTTCTCAAATAATATAAAAAGGTATATTCATGAGTTGAACTCACCAATTATGGGATCCTATCCCATGTCTTTTAGAATATGAAATTGAAGTCAGTCATATATTCTTGTGGTTCTCTTTTGATGGTAGTTAACTGCTCTACCAGGGACATGTGACCTTATTTATCTTCAAATTTTATACATAGGGATTCTCATAGCTAATACTACATGTTGATTGAATTCAATCTCAAACTTATATATCATTGGAAGGATTTAACCTTAAATGAAGCAACCGACAATCTAATTAATAACAACAATTTTCTTCAAAAATATGTTGGACTACACAAATGTTGGTAGCATCTTTGATATGCTCAATGGAGGTGGTTGTGTTTTCTCTAATGAAGAAAGGGATATTTTTTAGGGTTTTCATATAAATATTATCATGTTGGGAAAGATTCAATGGAATTCCCTCATTAAAGTGAAAAAGGATTGATTTCGAGGAGTAGCCATATTATGAGTGTTGAAAAGAATGGGGGTAGCCTTGGTTGTGGAAACCTACTAAAAGGTGTAGATTGTGCCCTATAGGATGGTCTTATGGAACATATATTACTAATTATTAGTGGGGATAATGAACTTTTGTTTCTTCTTCTTGAGGAAAAAGAAGGTAAATCAACAAATTCAAAGTTACCTCTTGAAGAAGTTTTGGTATGAATCCTTGGCATGAAATTTGAGGTATGATCTAGAACCAAGATTTCTAAATTTTTCTTGTAGATTTCCCAAGTACTTCATAGAATGCCTCTTCAGGGCTATCATATATTGAGATTAGCACCACTTTCTAAGAAAATACTCTTAAAATCATAATTGAGCATCCCACCAAGCATACCAAAAATTATTGTCAATCTAAATTGCACCCTCTTTTGAATGAGGAATTCAATTTCTTAGTGAAAATGTGGGAATGGATTAAAGCTATGGGACCTTTCTAAATGAATCCCTCTCCAAAATAAGTGTAGAGTATTGATCTAACTCATTAGTGAATACCTATAGCTAAAAACCTAATTCTATTGTTGAATCATCTAGGAGAAAAGAGAGAAGAAAAAATAAAATAAAAGGTGATCCGCTAATATTAAGAATATTATTCTCCTCAATCATTATAGCACAATGAAAGAATGAAAATGTCAAGGCACTTACACAATCCTCTATTATAACAATTCCTAAATGTTTATATGCAGGTTAGGGCTTGATAGACACTAAAAAGGAAATATTTAATCCATAATTAGCCTTGCAAATATATGTTGTAGAAACTAAGAACCCTTTACAATAAGCAACACGATGCCTTTTATGCCTAGCAAGTGAAAGGGAATAGAGAGGACGATATGGCAGGAAGAGAACCCTAGTAGGGGAGAGGGGTCCTCAATGGCATGGGGTCACATAGTGGTTTCAAAAGTAGTCCCTCGTGGAGTAATTTAGTAGAGTGTGGTATGATCCAATGTAAAATAGTTTTTATCCATAAAAGTTCAAGTGTAGTCGAATCACTGCAGCATCAAAAATTGTTTTATAATCTTTATATTTATCCCAAACATAAATATTTATTCATAGTCTTACATGTCAGAGAATATTCAAAGCACATCTGGCACCACCAGCATACAAGCCATAGGGCTTGTTAATGGCTTGTACATCAAAACAAGCCATAATATAAAATTAGTATAACCCACACTCCCCTTAAATATAATGACTTACGTTAATCACATTACAATATTTCATAGATCCATTGCCAACCAAGACAACTAAGAGGAAGACTTAGGCCTTCATTACATTCCTCAGGCTGGTTGTCCACCATGTCATTAGATTGTTCATTTACTATTTCATTTATTGACAATTCTTGTTGTCATGTTGTTGTCTGCTTGCTTGCTAGTGTAGTAATTACCACAACTATATTCACTTGTACTATATTTTCTTCTTCATGGAATGTAACCCCTCTTTTACCTGCAAGCCACCTTGTCCTAGATCTCTTCTTCATTGGCGTGGTCTCATATCAACTTTATATTGTACCTATTTTATTAGGAAACATATTTCAAACATGATAACAACCATCAATAACACCCTTAAAGTTAGAGTGATGCATGAACATATTATTTTTCTTTAACAGTTTTAACTAAATTTGGTAACAATTCATTTTTTTTTATCATACTACTTTGTTTGAATTGCATTTACTAAAAGGAGTTGTCCCCTTGATTCTTTATGCCTCGTACTACCAATATGTTTGGTCAAAATAACTTGTAACTCATTATTTGGGGTTTTTCCTGAATTTGTTTATGAATGATTTGCATATCTAATTAAAAACAATAAGATTTTTTCACCCAATATGCTCTAAGCGCATAACAATAACAACTTTCAGTTCAATTCCAACATTTTCATATATATTTTGTATGCCTGGGAATTCCAATCTATAATATGTTGTGTAAATGTTTCTCACACAAAATTGTAACTCAATATCAGGGGTTTCAACTTATACTATTAATGAATGTCAATGAATTTTAGTTCTTTACAATGTTAATTCCAATCAATCAAGGGCATAAGACCAACTCCTTTTAGGTCTTGTGCACTTAGAGCAGATAAGGTGTAACAATCACCTTGTAAGGAACAAAAATATAGTGACATCCATAAAAAATATAAGTTGAAACCCCAGATATTGAGATACAGGGTAGTGGGTGACAAACATTTACAGTGCATAGAACTGATCTATATACCCAGGCATATAGAACATAAAAATACCTAAAAAATGAACTAAAATGACTTGAAATTCATAAATAGTGTAAGTTGAAATGCCAAATATTGAGTTACAAGTTTGTGGGTGACAAACATTTAGAGTGCATAGAACTGATCTATATTTCCAGGCATATAGAACATAAAAAAAACCTATAAATTGAACTAAAATGACTTGACATTCACAAATAGTGTAAGTTGAAACCCCAGATATTGAGTTACAGGTTATTGTGACAAACATTTACATCGCATACAACATATTGTCATTCTGACATAAAGAATATAAATGAAAAACCCAAGGTAAATAGTATTAGGGTGGAACCCCAGATATTTATAGTATTGTGAAAAAAAATTGTGTAGCATACAATAGATTGGTATTCATAGGCATAAAGAATTAGTAGTAGTAGAATACCTATAACTTGATAGTGTGTTGTTGTTGCTGCTTCTCATCTTTTTTCATCTGCCTCTAGGAAAATGTAGAACTAAATATGAAGGTGAAACATGCTAAATGGAAATTTCCAAAGATTGATTAATGCATTTTTGAATTTGTAAATCTCTTTATATGTTCAATGCTGATTTGGTATGGAGTCTTTAATTTATGTCCTTTTTCAAATTTAAAAATTTGTTTTAGTTCCTTCAATTACATAGTTTGTATGTATTTATGGTGTGGAATTTTTGTTTTCTTCTCAGACGGTTTTGGTGGCTTTAACACCATTATTTTGGTGGTTGTAGGTGGAAAAGGAGGAGAATGCACTAGTAGTTGTTCATTAGGATTTGACCGATGGGACACAGAAAAATGATTGATTTTCCTTTGAGTGTTGTGTTGCTAGAAAAGTGGGATAGGGGGTGGGTTCAATCTGATTTGAGATGGGACAGTCTTGGCTCTTAGTTGAATTGGATCTATGAAAATATTGTCCAAATGTAACGTAAGTCATAATATTTAAGGGGAGTGTGGGTTATACTAATTTTATATTTTGGCTTCATGTTTTAATGCTAACCCCATTAACAAGCAATATGGCTTGTATGCTGGAAATGCCAGATGTGCTTTGAATATGTAAGTTGTAGTCAATTTATAAATACAAATCCAAATCATGTAATGACAACTCAAAACACAATAGCAGGAGACGAGAACACATCTCCAGATTTTTTTCTTGGCATGCTTGATTGAGGTTGGGAGGGACCATCCCTACAACTCTATGAATTATTGGCTACTTTTTTTTATGTACGTTTCAAACTACAAGATATAGTTCAATTGTTGGTTGTTTACTTACTATAATATCCTGTTGTTGTCACCATCCACTTTGACCATATTTTAATACTTGAGGTGTTCCCGACCCATTGGGTTCCACCCATGATTTGTCCATGGTGTTCCTTACGAGCCCATTTTGGGTTTCGCCCAATAGTGGAGCCCATCTGCCTCCTTCATCAACACACAAATATGTGTGCGTTGGATTGGACGGATGAGTGGATTTCAACCACTTAGCCACCCCAAACGACTAGTTGAGAGCATTAATTGCTTGCCACCTCCTTTGCTACCTCCACTAAGCAACTTTCCTTACACGTCGCTCTGTAGTTACTTGGCCAAACAAGCACATAATTTAGAGATCAAGGTTCATTCAATGCTCCAAATTATCGCATATCCCGCTCATTGTCATTCCTTTTGTTTGTGTTTATTCTAGAGCGTTCATTTGGTTACATACCCATACTGGTTCAGATATGCATTGGCGAGGCTTCATTTCACCTAAGCATTCTTAGTGTTAAACCATGTTGCATATACCGTCAATTTGAAAAGTATAACGAAAAAAAGTTTAAAACTAAAAAGCTATTTTGAAAAAGAAGTCTCTTCAATTCTAGAACTTCAAATGCTACAATTTTCTATCCTATATTATGTAAATGTTGTTGCCAACATTATGCACATTCCTATATGGTGCAGGAGCACCTTGCTCACTAGATGCCTTTAATTGGAAAATTTGTAAAAAATGAACTTTCAATTTTAAAAGCATTGTAAAAAGGTCTTGGGAGGTCATAAATAATGTATTTGAGGTCATAAATAGGTCAGTAGGTAGGTAAAAGGATGGAAAAAGAAAAATTTGCAAAAATGCTAAAATTGCCAATTATGTAAAATACAAAAAATCAAAAGATGAAGAGTGTGGGAAAATTGAAGGGATAGGTCGATGAAAGAAGTTGTAAAGTCAGTTATTGGTTGGGGAAACATCTATAAAAGCATGTAAAGGGAGAGGAAAAAGTAGAATTTGAATTCTTGAAACAATTAGTGAATAAAACACCCATGTTTCTGTATTTTTGCAGCACTTTTCACTCTTGTTTTAGATTTTCACAGACAATTTATAGGCTAATTTTTGTTTGATCATATAGAGGAAAGATTTTTCTCTCTTTTAGAAGAGTTTTTGAATTCATTTCATTGAATATAAAGGGATTTAGGGCAGATTTACAGTAACTCAGTCTGTAACCTTTAAATAAGGGTTTTGAGAGTCCTTTAAGGGAAATTTTCCATTCCACTAATGTAGGATTACTTAGATAGGTGGAATGGAATTATTTAAGTTGCATTTCAATTTGTATGTGTATTTGAGTGCAGGGGAGGCAAGAATATGAAGTATTGTTGCTGCTCCAAGCAAATTTATGAGTTTTCCTTACAAGAAATGGTGCCTACATGATTGGAAAAGGGTGAAATAACATTTGCAAGGGTATGTAGATGGATTGATATGTTTATGAAAAATTATTTGAAGGTGTTTTCAACAGTGGCAGGTGTATTTAAGGTTTGCAATAGTCTTCTACAATAAACCCTCATTCTATTAGCCATGGTGAACCTAAAAACAAGGGTTTTATTGTTCAGTATATAATGGGCCTTTTTACTTCTTAAATTTGGTGTTTTGAAGGTTTTGAGACTTTTTTCAATGCTACCCAAGGTCATTTAGTGTTTTGGAGTTGATTCAAAGGTACATGCTATGCAAAATAGACCTAATTTGGTGCATGTTCAAGTGGACAGTCTATTGATTCATATGTATTTTCCAAAACAAGTGTATTTTGTTTTGAGATATGTTAAACTAGGAAAAAATGGGTTCCAGAATCAGTGAATAGCTTTTGGAGTTTCAATATGGGCTGATTGGTGTACCCGTTTTTGTTGTCTTGCTATGCTACAAGGGTTTTGGGATTAAGATTGAAAGAATGTGTAATTCTATAAATACAGAGATAAAAGTGATTGGCTTGTGTTGAAACTGCTTAAATTATGATGTTAGAGATGTATCAATGTTTGGGGAGAAGTTTAGATGACAACTTTGCTAATTTGATGATTTGGGCAAGACTAACCCTATATACAAAAATGATGTTATGACTGCAAGAATTAAAGAGACAAGGGGATGAGTGGTTTGTGAGTGAGTATTTGATTTATTTCTGTCAAGAACATGTTGTTTATTATGTCTTGGAGGTATGATAATTGGTTGTAGCAAGAAAGCATGGTTTGTTGACATTTTTCCTTGTAGAGTGAGTTGTATTGAAGAGTGTATTGGTGTATGATGAAAGAATGGATTGTATCAGAGGTTTCAATCAAGATTTTATTTGATAACAGTCAATATGAGGATTTCTAATGGTTTGGTAGGTGATTTGGTACCTGATTTGGTGAATTGAAGTTTGGTAGCCTTATGAAAGTTAAAGGAAATTGATAGCTTTTGTTGAAAAGATTAGTAAATCAATGGGAATTGTTTAATTTGATCTTCTCAATTGAGTTTGGATCTTGAGTACCCTAGATGATTGGTGTTTTTGGTAGATTCTCTTGCATCACTATATCATGTGTTTGTTATTAAATGGATATGTATATGGGCATACTTAGCATTATGATGTACATGTTGGAAGTGTAGTGCAATTGTTTGTAAATATAAGTCTGCTTAATTATACTGAAACTTTGTTTATGGTGATTGCTTGATTGGGTTGAAATGTACAACACACTTCGCATAACAATTACATATATACAAAAAATGATGCATTAACAACCACAAACAATATCACTTAAATCCACATATAGTCATGTACACATCACTGGCAACATCATTTACATGATATAGAATGTATGAACAATAACAACCTCTTATGTATAATATAATGAATTTGGTGATGGGACATTGTTGGCTCTTAGTTGTTCTCATGGCATTGGATCTATGAAAATATTTGCAATGATGTAATGCAAGTGGTGATATTTAAGGGGAGTATTGGTTATACTAATTTTATATTTTGGTTGCATGTTTTAATGCTACGGGCCATTAACAAGCAATATGGATTGTATGTTTGTGGTATCAGATGGGATTTGAATATTCTATGACATGTAAGACTATGAATAACTATTTGTGTTTGGGACAAAGATAAGCCAATTATAATACAATTTTTGATGATACAGTGATTCAACTACATTTGTTGGATTGTATGTTTATGGTATCACATGGGCTTTGAATATTGTTCTCCTATATTATGTCATGGTGTGATGTTTATATGTTATTGATAAATATTTTATTAAAGTATACCAAAA
Organism: Sequoia sempervirens; assembly: GCA_007258455.2. NCBI lineage: Eukaryota > Viridiplantae > Streptophyta > Pinopsida > Cupressales > Cupressaceae > Sequoia > Sequoia sempervirens. The sequence goes on from VDFB02271859.1 coordinate 77,547, forward strand.
ATCTCATATTTAAAACTTAATGTGTGTGTGTGTGTTTGAATTGTGATGTAATCTTTTTCGCTAAGGTTTGTAGTGGAAATTGAAAGAATTTTATCTTAAATAGTCACATGAAATGCCTATTGTTACATGTTTGAGTTCGGAAACATGTTCCACTCTGCATTGGAGAGGCCTCATTTCACCAAAGCATTTTTTTTAAACCATGTTGTATCTACCGTCAATTTAAAAAGTATAATGAAACAAAGTTTAACACAAAAATGTTTTTGCGATAAACAAGTCTCTTCAACTATTATTGGTTTCCTCAAATGTTATCCCCTATTATTTAGTTATTCTTTTCACAATAATTCACTCTACAATTTTATTTTTATATTTGATTGTTACTACGAAATATGGAAACGGTTTGATTGGTTCTCTTTTGGAGGGTTTTCTACCATGCACTTCTATTCATGTGTTCTTCATTACACAATCATTCATTGTGCAGATCTATATTTCACAATTGATTAGTACATGTACATATATATGTATGTGCACAATAAATTTTCACAAGCATTCACTCTTCAATTTTGAAGGTATTCTACCATGCACTTGTATTATTTTGTTCTTCACAGCACAATCATTCATTATGCAGATCTATGTTTCACAAATCTTTAGTGCACATATGTATATCTATATGTACATATGTATGTGCATATGTATTTACATATGTATGTGCACACATATGTACATATTGCATATGATGGCAACCTTCTTGAATCCCAATTTTTTTTTATATATAACCATAATAGTAAGGATATCAAACCAAAACAATCTGCAATATCACCAAACAAGAAGGATACAAAGACACTATTTAACAATAATAAGAATATAAAATGGGTCATTGATAACCAATAACCTCCAAATCCCATAGGACAACATTAACAGGAAAATCGAATTGATTGCAGACAATACACCTTCAAGACACATTAGACAATAATAACCAGCTAGCCCACATTACAAAACAATTCTCCCCTTAATGAGTTTGATTAATAACAAGGGAAATATCAATGAATGCAATTTAATTCCTTATTTGAAGATAAGACAAAACAAAAACAAGACTAACATGAGGGAAAAAAACCAAAGTTTCAGGGCATATAAATCAAAACTTCCTCAGCTAATCGGCTGATTTGGTGACAACTGATACCATTCAAAGATTCACTCCTCATAGACTTATTTTCAACATTTCTGATCTATTGTTCTTTTGCTCTCTTTTGACCAGGGCCAATTAGGTGGTTTATCCTTTCTCCCTATTGGTTTTCATTTTTTCTATCTTTCATTCACTCACAACTCAAGCTCCTCTTAGAACCATTCTCCCTTCTTTTACACAAAGCAAAGTTTCAACCATCGACTTCTTCCAATTCTAACATTTCAACTTTTCTTAGGAAAAAATCCCTCTCCAAAGGCTGATACTTTCACAGTAGTCGATGCCTTCTTTGTTCATCAACAACCAATTCTTGTTTTTACCCAAGGCAAGCCTTTATGCCTCCTCAACACAAGCAGGTGACTTCTCTCCTTTCTTCCCCAAAACTAGTTAGGTGCTGCCACTTCCTTTTTTATCGATGCAAATTCCTTTTATTTTATTTACCAAAAGTAGGCTAGATATCCACTAAACAAAAATAACTTGCTACCATAAGATTCATCACATGTCACTTGGAAAATAAGGAAGGAAAATTGGAAGCCAAAATTTAAAAAATGAAAACCAATACTATGATGCCCTTGCATTAGGCTCCTCGGGGAGTTGTTTGTGAGCATAGCTCACAAAGGGAGTTGGGTAGTAGGACTACCCTTGCAAGTTATCAACACTTTTAGCATACCTCTTATGCTGATAGATGGAAACTTTACCCTCACTTCTTCCTTCTCTTCCAACATATGGCTAGATTAGTTCCTCCATACAAACCTTTCTTCCTGTTTCCACACTCCAATTCATTATCTTCAACATATTTTTTCCACTCTCTAGATAACCTCTCATTGTTGCATCTTTCCCATTCATTTTGCATCTCTCTCAAAAAATAAGCAGCTGCAACATTAGTATGCATAAAATTTGGGAAATTAAAAATGTTGTCTAAAATGTGGTTTGTCACTTCTGCAACAATATTTTGTTTGTCTTCAACATACCTCTCCATTGCAATCATTACATATGAATCAAAATTAATTTCAACAGTATACAATAGCTTTGAAAATTGAGATCGTACCTCACCATTGACGGCTGCACTATTAGTCTCACCTTTTGTCAATTCAATCCATTCTCTCTCAATGGCCTCAATTTGGAGAATCGGGTCATCTTCCATATTCTCTTTCGCTATCTCCACACTCTGTTTTGAACTCTCCTGTATCTCTGCATCCTTCATAAGACCAACAATTGTCCCAACTCCACAGTCATTTGTGTCAAAAATGAAGGTCCACCTCCTTGGTTACTATTGCAACTTCCTTTGACTCTTTTCCATTTAAAAATTATTTTCTTCTTACCAACATCACCTTACTATTGTTATTACCACTACTGTTTTCCTTCTCTTGTTCACACATAGGCAACAAAGTATGCTTGTTTCCATCCTTTTCAAAGGTATATGTGTTACTCCTCCCTGCATGTACAGCCTTTCGATCAAACTTCCAAGGCATTCCAAGAAATACATGACACACATCCATAGGCATGATGTCACAAATCACACTATCCTTATAACTACCAATCTGAAATTCTACTAAGGCATATTCATCTACCAACAACTAATACCCTTTCTGAAGCCAAGAAAATTTATAAGGAGTAGGATTTTTAGTTCTCTTAAGTCCTAACTTATAGAGCCTTCCTTTGTATAGGCTCATGACTCTCCTTTGGCAGTTTTAGCAACACTCTTTTGAACAAAAGAGATTCTCCTTGTTGAGATGATTTAGCATTACTGTCATTGGTGTCAAAACCTAGGATCCATAAGGTTGTGCTCTAGATGATATACATAAATGATCTATCATGTTGAATTCTATGATGTTGTGTAGTGTGGATGTTATCTTTGATCCGGATATGGAAGTACTTATTTTTGGGACATCTGTGGAAGACAGTTAATGTAGAAGAATGAAGTCTAATCTTTTGATGTTGGTTGTTGTGCTCAAAGCTTATTTTGAGTATCCTTGCTATCCAAACATTCATGTAGCATGTTACAATTTTTGGTATGTCTAATTGTGCTTCTCCGATTGGTACTGAAATTGATGATAATCAAGATATGGTCTTGGTTGTGGCAATCCCATCCGCTCTGGAATATATTTCATGTAATTCAAAGTTTGCTATCTTTTGATAATTATGTTATGTAATGAACCTATCTTATGTATGACCTATTCATGGGTCCCTTGGTAACATGGTAAGAAGATCTTTATGTGCATCCTATCTTTTGGGTTTGATGCTAGCGTGCAATGCCTTATTGAATATTTCAAGGTTGTTCCTCATGCCGACATGTTTTGTGGTGATCTAAATTCAAATTGTGTTTGGCTGACTTAGAAGACTATGAAGACATTGTGTCTGGCCGAATTAGGAGTTTATGAAGACATGGAATGGTATAAGTAAAGGTTGATTTTGTTTTATAAAGCAAGAATGGGAGCATGGTGTGTGTGAGCATATAAAAGGGTGCAAAGGAAGAAGTAATATGTTTTGCAGAAGTTGTGCAAGGAAGGTGTGCAAAGGATTCTTGACCGAATCTGTTGTAGACAAATATTGTGCTCTTAACCAGAACTAAATTCATGCATATGTAGATGCAACTTCATCAGTTCACTTTTGTCAGTGAGACTATTTTGTAATCAAATGTATTAATCAGGTAGTGAGCCCATCGGCAGTGAACATTTTGGAAGTGAGCCTTTATAAAAATCACCTTAATCGGTGTCACCTTAACCGATGTTCTATAATTGAGAATTAGCATTCTCTGTGGTTTTTCCCTTCTTGGGTTTCCACGTAAATTCTAGTATTTAGTGTGCATGGTGTTTTTATGTGCTTTCATGTTCATATCTGCTTGATTATTATCTAAATGATATAAGCCTGATCTGGATTAGTAAAAGTAAAGAAATTGTTTTATGATAATTGATTCACCCCCTCTTAGTTATCCAGACTGTTCAACAATTGGTATTAGAGCTTGGTCTCTTGCGGATAGAGCTTCATCACTTGAGGGAGATCTTGGTAGTTTGAATAGATGGCAGGAGCTTATCGCTTTGAGGAAGAACTAAAGATAATGTTAGATGATATGGAAAGCATGGAATCTAAAAAAATGAAGAATTGAAAGAAAACCTTAAGGAAGCTAATGCTTGTATCTCAAACCTAAGGGAGCAAATCCAGAAATTCAAAGCAAGGCACAAAGAGGTTAGCGAGGAATTAAAGGAGTCAAAGGAAATTATTGTGGATTTAAAGTAGCAACTGGATGAATGCAAGAAGACTGAAGAAAATATCAAAGATACTATCAAACATAAAATGGAAGAATGGAAGAAGACTGAAGAAAATCTCAAGAATACCATCAAACAAAAATCAAAAGAAAATGAGGAGTTAGATCAAGAGTTAAGAAGGTTGAAAATAGAAGCAAGAGTATGTGAAAGTAGCATAATTCTAGATCAACTCTTTTCCCTACAAAAATGTCGCAAGGATAAGGGAGGACTTGGCTTCACCAGTGAAAGCTCAAATCAAAACACTAAGGGTGAAGACAAAGTAGTTGAAGCTGAAGCGAGATGTGTTGTAAAAAGTAAGGTCCAGAACTCTAGAACACCTAAAAGACCTTCGGTCAGGCAACCAAATGCTCAAGGGTTCTTATCATTTAATGGTTATTGTTTTCTATGCAAAAAATTTGTACATAAGGTTGTAGAGTGTAGAAGCAAGAAGGAACAGAGTAGTCAATGTTTTAACTATCATAAGTTTGGTCACAAAGCAAGTCATTTTAGAAGTCAATCATCTAATTTGGTTAGAGGGAATGGAATGAATAATCTCTTTCATAAAAATTGATATCTATGCCATGGTTATGTTCACAAAGCTAATAAGTGCAGATCTAAGGTTCACTTAGTTAAGTTAGGACAAAGATGTTACAAGTGTAGTCAACCCAGACATTATGCTAACACATGCAAATATGTTGCTTTGGAAAATCCTAAAGACAAAAAAAGGTTGCAGAATTAGATGAATCTAAGAATTCTATGGTATCGGATCCTGGTACAAGCTCTTTTGGGAACTGAGCCAATTGCCTTGGCTCAATGGGAGTGTTGCAATGCATATCCTGTCAGTTCCCCCTCTTCGAAGTTATATTGACGTGTTTTCAAATTGACTAAGTTCGATTTGGTTGGTGACATATGATGAAGCTTAATCCGGCTGATTGAAAAGCGAAGTACATTTGGTGACATCATCGATGTAAGTTTTGGTGACAAGATCATCATGAGCAATTAAGGATAAAAGGTGGAGTTTCAAATCATTTCTCACAACTTGCAAAGTAAGAGAAGAGGTTGTGTTGAGTGATAAAAGGGTTGAAGTAGCTAAGCGCGACGATGGAATCTATGTTGTTTGACAGTGAATCTAGTGGCGACATTCTGCTAAGGCTAAAGGGAGTAGAGTTGGACAAATTTGATCATCACAAGATGAAGGAAATGGAACTAGGGTTGAAGACTAATGAATTGCAGAATGTAAGTGCTCTAGGTATGGATATATGGGGAGAATTTCCCTAGTTTTCTAATAGAGAGTCTTTCATGTTCCTATTGAGTCAATTCAAGGATGGCAACATTGTTTTGGACAAACCCTATCTGATCACTAAGGAAGCCATTGAAGCTATTACTAGATTGTGCAGTGTTGGTGACCTCCCTAGGAAGAAAACAACAAAATAAAGATATGTGGAGTAACTTACTAGTATCGACAAAGACCCTCGAGCTCTATTGATAAATACCATTATCGATCCTGTAGTAAGGTATGTTGCTTACGGTATCACTTACAAAATCAACTTCAGAAATCATGAAGGTTCTACCTCAGCTATTGTTGTGTATCTTGCACATAAGATGGTGAAGGAAAATAAACAGTTTGACTTGTGTAGCCTGATAATGGAAAACCTAATTGAGAATGTCAAAATTTCTTTGGTTGATAGTTATTCCTTCCGGTTTGGGTCTCTACTCATGTGTTTAGTATTTTACTTTCTGAGTTCGCTATCGTCAAAGGGGAATGTTAAGTGGAAGTTTGACATCCTTGTCAGAAAGAAAGTCTACAGATATTTGGAATGTGTGGAAGATAAAGCAAGTGCATGCAAAGTCTATTTCTTATCCTTGTAGATGAATCTATGCTCTGGTGTGATAGTGTCTAGTCAGTTTCAGGAGGGTTCCTCCTCTGATAAGAAAGAGTTAGAGGTTGTCATTGGTGGTTCCCCTCCAGAACCTAAAAGGAGGAAAATTAACTCAAAGTAAGTCATTGCTATCTCAGAAGAAAAGGAGAAGGAAGAATCTCTACCTAGATCTGACTCTTTCAATCTAGATGAAGTTCGTTCGGTGTTGGATGAAGGTGATATGAAAAATATTGGTGAAATGTGGTATGCCTTCTCTCAAGTCAATAGGCTTGGAATTGATGATGCCTTAGTTGATTATCTGCTCAAAAAGGGTATTACTATTTTAGATGTTTCTGACTCGTTACCAGATGATCTGGGAGAAGTTGTTGAAGAAAGGTTGTTGTTGGAAGGACCTGAAGGACATAAGATCCAAGCTATGATTGAGAGAAGGTGTGTCAAAGCCAAACAAAAGTTATCCAAACACATTGGTGAGACAAGAGAATGCATTAAGGAGATGTCCGACATCTACAAGTATTGTCTCTGGTGGCCTACTACTATTGATAATTTAGGAAGCAGAATTGAAGCTATTGAATCTGAATTGAATGATTTTGGGAAGTATTTTGAGTTCTTCGAAGATAAAGGTGGAAAATAGAGAGTAAGAGTTAGAGAATTGCAAGTTGAGTTATTATCTGTTCAGAGACAAAGGGAAGATGTGGTTAGAACTTTTTGGTTGGTCAAAGAAATTGTTGAGGTCTGGTTGGATCATCTCTCTTGGATACTTTTTGATGTAGAGGATTGTGAATGATAGTGTCTATCTCTGGAATGGTCATCTTCATTTATGTTGTTGACTCTACTGGATAGTATGTGTGCCAAAATGGATTTTGCAGTGCTAGCTTGGAAGAGGATTCTTCCAAATGTGAGAGAAAGGTACAAGAAAATTTTTCATGTGAAAAGTGTTATTTTTACTTGATCTCCTAAATGTTCTTATTTAGCCCTTTGCCTTTGATGGAAAAAAGGGGGAGAAAATGAAGAGAAAAACAAAAACAAGAAGATTTATTGAATTGCTTGACAAAGGGGGAGTGCTTGGAGTTTTGTGTTTTTGAGTTTTTTTTTGTTTTTCCATCAATGCCAAAGGGGGAGATTATTGAGAAGTTGTTGAGATGATTTAGCATTGTTGTCATTGATGTCAAAACTTGGGATCCGAAAGGTTGTGCTCCAGATGATATACATAAATGATCTATCTTGTCAAGTGCTATGATGTTGTGTAGTGTGGATGTTGTCTTTGATCCATATATGGTAGTACTTCTTTTTGGGACATATGTGGAAGACAGTTAATGTAGAATAATGAAGTCTAATCTTTTTATATTGGTTGTTGTGCTCAAAGCTTATTTTGGGTCCTTGCTATCCAAACATTCATGTAGCATGTTACAAGTTTTGGTATGTCTAATTGTGCTTCTTCGATTGGTACTGAAATTGATGATAATCAAGATTTGGTCTTGGTTGTGGAAATCCCATTGGCTCCAGAATATATTTCATGTAATAAAAGTTTTCTATCTTTTGATAATTATGTTATGTAATGAACCTATCTTATGTATGAACTATTCATAGGTCCCTTGGTAACGTGGTAAGAATATCTTTATGTGTGACCTATCTTTTGGGTCTGGTGGTAGCGTGCAAGGCCTTATTGAATATTTCAAGGTTGTTCCTCATGGCAACGTGTTTTGTGGTGATCTAAATTCAAATTATGTTTGGATGACATAGAATACTATGAAGACATTGTGTCTAGCCAACTTAGGAGTTTATGAAGACATGGAATGGTATCAGTAAAGGTTGATTTTGTTTGATAAAGCAAGAAGGGGAGCATGGTGTGTACAAGCAGATAAAAGGGTGCAAAGGAAGAAGTAATCTATTTTGCAGAGGTTGTGCGAGGAAGGTGTGCAGAAGATTCTTGACCGTATCTATTGCAAACAAATATTGTGCTCTTAACTGGAACTAAATTCATGCATATGTAGATGCAACTTCATCATTTCACTTTTGTCAGTGAGACTATTTTGTAATCAGATGTATTAATCATGCAGTGAGCCCACTGATAGTGAGCCTTACATGTAGTGAGCCTTTGTAAAAATCACCTTAATCGATGTCACCTTAACCGGTGTTCTATAATTGAGAATTAACATTCTTTGTGGTTTTTCCCTTCATGGGTTTCCATGTAAATTTTGGTGTTCAGTGTGCATGGTGTTGTTATGTGCTTTCATGTTCATATCTGCTTGATTATTATTTGATTGATATAAGCCTGTTCTAGATTAGTAAAAGTAAAGAAATTGATTTATGATAACTAATTCACCCCCCTCTCAGTTATTCGGACTGTTCAACACTCCTGACTTAGATTCTTCGTTTCTTGGAGAAATTGATCATGCACTTGCCTGATCTACTTGCACCATTTGATTCCTCCTTTCAGGCCTTGTGTAACCTCCTTGGGATGATTTTGGACACTCCCAACTCTTGTGACCCGCATATTGATTACACTTAAAACATTTACCTACAAAACCTTTGCCTTTTCCCTGATAATCATCACTTCTAATAGATCTTTCTCCTCTATCCTAATAACCTCCTTTTTATGACTTAGCTTTCCCTTTGGAGCTACTTGTGTCTCCATCTTGATGGTGTTGTCCTACTTTTGCATACCCTCATCCTCTACCTTGGCCTTGCTGATTTTGCCTCCTCATTAGCTTCTCCTCTACGTTAATGGAAAATTGATAGGCTTCCTCCAAAGTTCTTGGTGACACTAAACTCAACTAGCCTTGCAAACTGTATCTCAACCCATTCATATACCTTGCCACCTTTTCCAAATCCTCTTTGCTATGGATTGACTGAATTACTAACTTGTAGAACTCTTTCGTGTATTCCTTGACTGACATATCTTTTTGCTTCAGATTCTGCAATCTTCTGAAAAGATTCATTTGGTAGTCTATTAGAAGGAACTTCATTTTTAATTTAGAGACCATTCAATCCCAAGAAGAGATCTTCTCCTTTTTTTTCTTGCATCTTTTAGCTTGCATGTAATCCTACCACATTGCAGTGTGACCTTTTAATCATGTAGAGGAAAACTTCACTTTTATTTCTTCTTCAAGTCCTTTGTACTTGAAGTACTTATCCAAATCATTGATCCAGTCAATGATCTCTTTACCATTCAATCTTTCAGAATACGTGGGGACGTCTATTTTTGGTTTCGCTCCTACATTCATCATTGCTTTTATCAATCTTTCTTCCAATCCTTCAGGTTCTTCTTAATATTCCTCATCATCTACTCATGGTTGCTCTTCCTCTTCAACATTAGTGGCATCATCTACTGGTGTTCCTCTTCATTGTTTGCTCTCCATGGTATCCATTCGTGTAGTCAAGTTCTGTAACAATTCAAGGACTCCATCATCATGTCCTCTTTTGCCTCTTCCTCGAGCACCTCTGCCTCTCATCACTCTCGGTGGAATTCTTCCCACTCCTCAATAGCCCCAAATATTCAGGCTCTAATACCAAAAATGATGGAAAACTTCTTGAATCCCAAACAAACTACTATATAACTGTAACAGTAAGGATATCAAACCAAAACAATCTATAATATCACTGAACAGGATGGATACAAAAACACTAGTTAACGATAATAATAATAACAAATGGATTGTTGATAACCAATAACCTCCAAATCCCATAGTACAACATTAATAGGAAAATCAAATTGATTGCAGCCAATACACCTTCAAGACACATTAGACAATAGCAACCAACTAGCCCACATTATAAAACGATTCTCCCCTTAATGAGGTCGACTAATAACAAGGGTGATATCAACGAATGCAATTTCATTTCTTATTCAAAGATAAGACAAAACAAAAACAAGAATAACATGCAGAGGGAAAGAAACCAAAGTTTTAGGGCATATAATTCAAAACTCCCTCAACCAATTGACTAATTTGGTGACAATCGATACCATTCAAGGATTCACTCCTCATAGACCTCTTTTCAACGTTTCCGATGTACTATTCTTTTGCTCTCTTCTGAACAAGGTTGATCATACGGTTTATCCTTTCTCCCTATTGGTTTTCCTTTTTATTGTCTTTCATTCACTCACGGCTCAGGCTCCTCTAAGAACCATTCTCCCTTCTTTTACACAAAGCAAAGTTTCAACCATCGACTTCTTCCAATTTTAACGTTTCAACTTTTCTTAGGCCAAAAACCCTCTCCAAAGGTCGATACTCTCACAGTAGTCAATGCCTTCTTTGTTCATCAACAATCGATTCTTGTTTTTACCCAAGGCAAGCCTCTATGCCTCCTCAACACAAGCCGATGACTTCTCTCCTTTCTTCCCCAAAAAACTTATGTGCTACCACTTCCTTTTTGATCGATGCAACTGCCTTTTATTTAATTTACCAAAAGTAAGCTATATATCCACTAAAAAAAATAACTCACTGCCATAAGATTCATCACATGTCCCCTAGAAAATAAGGAAGGAAAATTGGAAAGCCAAAATTAAAAAAATGAAAACCAATATTACGATGGCCCTGCATCAACATATATATGTATGTGCATACTTTTGTATATATATGCATATTCATACATATATGCATATACATATATGTACAATTCTGCATAAATATATATGTACATATATGCATATACATATATATACATATGTGCATATATGCATATATATATATATAAATATAAATAGATATATAGATACATGCATTGATAAATAGATTGGTATGTAGTTAGATTTATAGGAATAGATAGAAACATAGATAGGTAGTTTGATAGATAGATAGATTGAAAGATAGATATATATAGGTAGATAGGTAAATTTGTATATAACTATGTGAGCTGAAAATTGAATGAAGACGGACTTTGGCTAACCAATAGAGGAAAGAAAAATAACAAATTAAACCCATTAAAGTCATAGTGATGCTTGAAAAAAACCATATTTTTCCCTAAAAAAGTAATTGTGTTTAAGAACACAAAATTTGGAAGTGTTCATAAACTCCCTAGACACCATACACTTCATCAAGCACATTGTGGATGCACCAAGAAAGAAAGAGAACATTCAAACTATGGAAAACCACAAAATATATTCAAAATTATCAACACAAAAACATAACCTTCAACTCACGGAAGACAACACACCCATTACAAATCAAATAAATAGTAGAATAAAAAATTGATAACTAATAGGAGACAATGGTACAACCTTAGTGATGTTAAAAACCTCACCTATATAGTAGGGATTTGACCGATGATGTGTCTTGTTGCACTCACCTATATCCTGACTTCTTGCAAGAACAAATGAAAGGAGGGATCAATCAAAGACATGTAGCAGTGTTTAGTGTAACATCTAACATTTTACAGTTAAAAGAAAAACAATTATTTTGCCAACTTCAGCTAAAAGGCAACTAAATAACTAACAATCTATGGTTTCCAAATAAATATTGTGAACTGAAAAGAGATTATCCGCTAGGGCATAATTAACTATCTCACATCTTTCATTGTTTGATAACGAACTAGGGTTTCTAATTTAATCAAAATAAAGAACTAACTTCTGAGTTTACAGATTTTAGCTGAAATGAAACTTTTAATTGTTTTCCAAAGAATCACAATGAAATAACTGTCATTCTAGGGTTTTCTTTTTAAAACACAAAATTACTTTATTATTCTAAAATTAACTTCAAGAATTCAACATTTCAACTGAAAGAAACAACTGGCTAATCTAAGACAACATTTGTAGATTTTTCAATGAACATTTATCGAAAATGAATAACAATTACTGCATAATTGAAAATAAACTTTAATTGACAATGCAAATACCTAGAGATAAGTACGAGGAAATTTTAGATATTTGAAACCATCTTCAAGCTGGAAGTCTTGAGTTACTTTATAAATGAGGGAAAAAGGGATTATCATCAGGGGCTTTACCGCCCAACCAAACCTATTGGTCTCCTGTGTTCTTCGACTAAAGAAACCCAACCCTTCTCAAGGTCAATCAACAAGGATCAAATGTCATCATGTCTTTGAGCCTGGTGTCCATGAACCTATACTGCTGGTCGATTCCTCCTTTGTAGGTTCCTCCTAACTAGAGTATATCTGGATCATGAAAGCTGACTTTTCCTAACTGGCATCTACCTTGCCCAAGGATTTTCAATGTTCTGGCACCACTGTGCCGATATCTTTGACACTAATGTGTCGATGTCTCTGGCACTACTATGCTGAAATCTCTAACACTATCGTGTCGTTAGCAATCTCGCCCTTGCTCGACATGACAACCCTCAAATTAGTTCCTCATTTCTTGCAACATTGTTTGATTATCAATCTTCTCTTTGGTTCATAACCTTAGGGTTTAATGATTACTATTGTGATTTAGATCTCTCTTAAAGTAAGATTAGTTGGTAACTTTATAGGAGAGAGAGATGATATGCAAGTTTGTTAAGTACCCTTCCAACCCTTGTCATTATATGACTGATTCAAGGTCACGGTTAAAAGTAGGTATACTTTTTCTTGAACAACAATTAAGGGTGATATGAATTTGAGTAAGGCAGAGAGGACATTGCACACAAGATTTCCCATACGACTTATTAATTCACAGGTTCAAGTGATTAGAGTTTGATATAAAGGACTCTTCAAATTGGAACAAGGAACAACTATCATGTAAGGTTCAGGAGGAGAGATGATGACCTGATCCAGGGATATACTTTTATAGTAAGATTGAGATTATAAGGAGTTTTACTTACTGCAGGGTAGCAATGACTATATTATTTCCCCAACTTAGTGTTTCAGGTTTGAGGATGAGACTACACATTTCTAGAGGACTATAACATAAATTGTGTTTCACGAAAAAGCTAAAGAGACTACATCAAAAGAAAAGACTTAATTTAGAGGAACGGTTGGCAATAGAAGAATGGAAGTATGTTTGTAGGGTGCCTTAGATGGAGTCTAAATCCAGATTCAAGGAAAAAATATAAGGTTCAATACGTAATTACAAAGCCCTATTTCCAACAGGAGATGGAGATAATTACTACCAAATTCAATGTTGAGTTAAGTCCATATTGTAGCTTGATCACACAAAATGATTCCTCCTAACCCGACTCCATCTAAGAACAGGCGTTCTTAACTTCTAACTATTAGAAATTTTAATGAAAGCTCATGCAATGATACCAAACAGATTCCAAGCTAGTGACACTATCCAACGGCAACAACAATGCATACTCCAGATTCATTTACCGATGTCAATTGCAAAGAAGCTATAATCATTACTTGCCTGTGCAACGAAGTTGAAGTCGGAACAATACTCTTCACTTCAATCTTCAAATAATTTCAAGAGGCACCATTGCTTTCTAATGAGGAAGAAGATGCAAGAGAAGGAAAAATATCGACTCCACTCCTCTAGATTGAAGATGAGAGAGAGGCCAAAATTCCAAATGCAAAGTTACAAATTGAACAGAGCTTGACTTAATATGAAATGCTCGGGTAAATGCAACTCAGAGAGAGATAGAGTAAAGAATGAGCTCCTGCTAAACCAACGACGATGACCTAGAGGATAAAGGAAGAAACGAAGTGGAGATAAAACCTAGTTATTGCTGAAGATTGTAATGGAAAACTCTCCCCCAAAACTAGATTGCAATGAGAGATTGAAAAAGAATCCCTCCCCCCAAAAGACTAAAATAATGAACTCCCAACGGAGGAGAAAGATCGGCATTGAAAAGTGAATCCATATGAATTCCAAACTAGCGTCTTCTTGCATTCCTTACATTTCTTGAAGAGCGACAGAATGCTCTCCTTTCCAAAACTGACGACTCCCTCCCGCACAAAAACAACCTCATTTAGATATTATCAATTTTTATTATTTAATTTATTTTTCTTTTATTAAAATAAGTATTTCTTATTTTATAATTGAAATATCTTTTTATAAGTATCTTATATTTAATTTTTGGCTTAATAATAAAAAATTATATTATTTATATTATTTTGACTTAATAATTAATATTTATATTATTTAAACCATGGCCAAAGGTATGTCATTGCACGTCATACACTACCCAGAGTTTGATGACAAATTGATCCTTGTCAACTACATCCTCTCCCTGATGATAGTCCCTCTTCCCTTCGTGCGATGTCGATGCTGCAACCACTTGGCACAAGAAACTAGATTTAGACCATTCCTGACATGTAAATTCACATTTAAATATCATCATCATCATCATATATATTCACATATTAAAATAGGCAATCATATTCACATTACAGTTGCAACAAATAGAATAATTATTTAATCCTTTATTTCATATTCGCATGAAAGGCCGTTATTTGCAACTACATTAACGTCCACGGTTCCATTATCATAAACAAGTTAAGTTATAGTCTCAAGGTAAGGGATGTAACATTTAGCTTAATACACAAAGAATAGTAAATAAAGTGTATACCTTTCTATTGCAACTCACCATCAATGAGGCTCAGAAGGAAGAATGGGCTGAGCCAAACATGTATTTAATTTGCACACTGATCAAGAAGAGTGAACAAGACACAAAATGGCTAAGTGTCAGCTGAATATACCATGTAATCTCTATGATATATAAATATACATATATATACATATATATACATACATATAAATACATATGTATATATATACATACATGCATATATATATACATACATACATATATATACATATATATATACATACATATAAATACATATGTGTATATATATATATATATAAGAGTTTAAAGAAGAAATTGAAGAACAATTTAAGATTGGATTAGACAAAAACATCCTTTAGAAGAGATAGGAATTGTCAGGCATTAGGAATTGAACATTTACATCGCATCTAATAGATTGCAATTCTTAGGCATAAAGAATATAAATGAAAAACCCAATGTAAACAGTATTAGGTTGAAACCCCATATATCCAATTGTAAAATAGTAAAAACAAATTGTAGAGTTAATGTTTGTGCAAAATGGGCCCGTCAGGAACAACATGGACCAATTGGTGCATGATTGGTGGCGGGGTGGTGGAAATTTTAAAAAAACAAAATTGGCAAATGCACAAGTGGCGGGGTCACGTGGCGGGAAATTATGTTTAAGGTTTTTGGTCCACCTCACATTCCATGTGGACCTCTAAACATATGGTGTATAGGAGCGCCTTAATACCAATTGTAAATAGTTTTTATCCATAAATTCAACAAAAGTAGTCAAGTCACTGTACCATCAAAAATTGTATTATAGTTGGTTAATATTTGTCCCAAACAAAAATAGTTATTCGCAGTATTACATGTCATAGAATATTCAAATCCCATATGATACCATAAACATACAAGCCATATTGCTTGTTAATGACCTATAGCATTAAAACATGCAACCAAAATATAAAATTAGTATAACCCACACTACCCTTAGATCAAAATGGAAAACCCAATTTGTATAGCATACAATGGATTGGCATTTGCATAGCATACAACAAATTGGCATTCATGTGCATAAATAATTAATAACAATAGAATACCTATAACTTTATAGTGTGATGAACCGTTGTTGTTTTTGCTCTTTCTTCCACTGCCTCCATATAGATATGAATATGAAAGTGAGACATGGTAAATGGAAATTGGCAAAGATTTAGAAATGCATTTTTGAATTTGTAAATCTCTTTATATGTTTAATGCTGGTTTGGTATGGAGTCTTTAATTTGTGTCCTCCTTTTTCAAATTTGAAAACTTGTTTTGGTGCCTTCAATTGCAAAGATTATAAGTATTTATGGTGTGCAATCCTTGTTTTCTTCTCAGGCAATTATGGTGGCCTTAACACATTGTTTTTTGGTGGTTGAAGGTAGCAAAAGAGGAGAAGGCAAAAATAGTTGTGTGTTGGAATTTGACTAATGGGACACATCTAAATGATTCATTTTCCTAGAGTGTTGTGTTGCTAGGAAAGTGGGACATATCAGAATGATTGATTTTCCTTGACTAGTGGTAGGCAATAAGAATTGAAGTCATGCCATGTACATATGTTGGCATATATATAGGGAAGAGAGCAGAGACAGTTTAGATATACATATACATACATATATATGTCTACTTATATATATGCACATATATATGTACATATATATATATATCCACATATTTGTGTGTGTATATATATATACATATACATATATATATATATCTGTGTATATATATACATATATAAATATATATACATATATATATACATATACATATATACATATATATACATATACATATATAGATATACATATACATATACATATATATACATATACATATACATATACATATATACATACATATATGCTCATATATATATGTATATATATGGGTAAAAGTATAAACTTGTATCACACTTTATAAAGGAATCGGTCAACAACAAAAAAATTCTGAACTTTGACTGCATAAAAGTGGTCTTTATGTTTTCAATTTCAAAATGATGTAAACTAATGAAATGTAGAAATCTTGATTAAGTTTATTCTTGTAATTTTTCAGATTTAAAAAAAAAATGATTATTTTTTATCAATTTAAGAGCAGATTTTGGAATGCGGAAAATTTCAGGAAAAAGTGATGTTCACTTAATGTCAAGAAACAAATAGAAAAACACTTCATTTTCCCTTGATTTTTTTTATCCAAATAGGTAACTTCAATATCTAGTGCATAGAAAAAAAATTGATATTTTGATGTATATTTTCTCATAATAGCATTTCAAAGTCAAACTTGTCAGAATTTGATAGTTTTCATTTGACATCAACTATTGTCTATTTTTTTAATCATTTTCAAAAATAAATTATACCTTTTTGAAGATGATTCTCTCTTCTAATCATACATATTTTTAATTTCTAATCAACCTCTTTGTTAACTTTAACAACCTACTTGTATTATTTTAAAAATAAAATATATTAAAACTATCAAAATATTAAAAATATTACATATTTGGATTCATCACTCCGAGCTCTATAAAAAGGTATTTTTTATTTTTTATTTTTTTAAAAATTATTTTGACTAAAGAAATACTTAGTTGAAGTTGAAAGTTTCAGAAAATTCTAAAAAAAGTTGAGTTGGTTGGCAACTAGGATGCCACATAGACAGTTTTGGTAGAAAGGGTTTCGACCGAAACCCTTTCTATCAAAAATCCACACATAAAATAAGCCACATTTCAATGTGAGAAAGAGAAAAATTCAAATTGTATGATTTTAGATGAAAGGGTTTCACCCGAAACTCTATGTGCCATGTATAGGCCACGTGGTTTTGGGTGATACTGATTTGATCAAAACTATTTAGGTCAAAACAGTTTCAATTGAAACTATTTAGTTGGCCAAAAGTGTGACACAACTTTGTACTTTTACCCATATACATATATATACATATACATACATACATACATACATGTACATACATACATACATACATATATATATATACATACATACATACATACATACATTTATATATATATATATATATATATATATATATATATATATATATATATATATATATATATATATATATATATATTCATATTTCTGAATAAAAAACAAATATTAAAAGCAAATTGCAGAGTTAAAGTTCGTGTAATGACGAACACATGAATATAAGTGCATTGCAAAAAACCCACTAAATGAGAACCAGTCAAACCCTTTCCATATTTTGTAGTAACAATCAAATATAAAAAAAAAATTGTAGAGTGAATTATTGTGCAAGAGAGAACAAAATAATACATATACATATACATATATACACATATACAATTACAATTACATATACATACATATATATGTATACGTACATATATACATATATATACATATATATATACATGTATACATATATACATATATACGTATACATGTATACATATATAACTACATATATAATGAGTATATATATGCACATACATAAGAACAAAATAATACAATTGCATGGTGAAATATCTTTGAAATGAAAACCAGTGAAACCATTTTCATATTTCTGAATAACAAACAAATATTAAAGCAAAATTGCATAGTAATTTTTTTGCAATGACGAACACACGAATAGAATTGCATGGAAGAAAACTCTTTAAATGAGAACCAATGAAACCCTTTCCATATTTCATAGTAACAATCAAATATAATAAGAATTTTGTTGAGTGAATTATTGTCAAATGAAGAACAAAATAATACAATTGCATGACAAAATATCTTCGAAATGAAAACCACTAAAACCATTTTCATATTTCTGAATAGAAAAAAAATATTAAAAGAAAATTGTAGAGTTAAAGTTTGAGCAATGACTAAGACATGAATAGAAGTGATGCAGGAGCATCCAGCAGTGTAGGGTAATCTTGCATCACCCAAAAAAAATTGACAAAGGATGGAGTTCGTCATAAGTTGAACCTTTGAAGGAGGTAGAGGAAAAGGTATGTAGTAATGCAAGAATTTGTTTGGTTGATGGAAGAAAGTTCCTAGAAGGTATGAAGCATGAGCATATGTGTTTTACATTGATCCCTAGAGTTGATAAAGAAGATACTATTGAGATACTTGTAGAGGTTTCATATTTGTTGAATGAGTTTCAAGGTATTATTTCTGATAACATACCTAAAGGTTTGCCTCCTATAAGAAAGATTAGTCATCAGATGAATCTGATTCTTGCAGCTAGTTTTTTGAATAAGGCAGCTCATTGTATGACTCCAACAGAGAGTGAAGAGTTGAACAAACAAGTGCAAGAGTTGTTGTGGAAGGGATTGATCAGAGAGAGTTTGAGTCCATGTGCAGTACCTGCAGTACTAGCACCAAAGAAGGATGGGGAATGGCGCATGTGTATAGATTCTAGAGCCATCAACAAGATCACCATCAAGTATAGATTTCTCTTGCTAAGAATGGATGACATTATGGATTGTTTGAGTGGAGTTGAGTAATTCACGAAGATAGATCTGAAGAGTGGATATCACCGGATCCAGATTAGAGAAGGAGATGAATGGAAGACAACCTTCAAAACAAAGGAGGGCTTGTACAAGTGGTTAGTCAGGCCTTTTGGGCTAACCAATGCACCAAGCACATTTATGCAGCTTATGAATGAGGTATTAAAAGAATTTTTAGGAAAATTTGTTATTGTTTATTTGGATGATATTCTGATTTTCAGTAAGACATTGGAGGAGCACTTGATGCATATCTGAAGAGTTTTTGAGAAGCTAAGGGAAGAGAAGTTGTTGACTAATTTGAAGAAATGTAGTTTTGTGAAGAGAGAGTTGGTGTATTTGGGATTTGTTGTCTCAACAGAGGGTCTCAAAATGGATCCAGAGAAGGTGAGAGCTATCATTGAATGGCCTACTCCAAGGAGTGTTAGAAAGGTAAGATCATTTCATGGTCTAGCAATCATTTACATAAATTTTACTAAGAATTTCAGTAGTATTTGTGCACCTTTGACTGAAGTAATGAGAGGGGATAGAAAAGAGTTTAAGTGGACTACATGAGCAGCCAAAAGTTTTGACATGTTGAAGAAGAAAGTTACTAAGCAACCTATTTTGGCACTTCTAGATTTCAATAAGGTTTTTTCAGGTAGATTGTGATGCTAGTGGTACTGCCATAGGAGTTGTTTTGAGTGAAGAAAGTAAGCCTGTTGCCTATTTTAGTGAGAATTTAAATGATGCTAAGAAGAAATATTATGTCTATGATCAAGAGTTTTATGCTATAGTTCAAGCTTTGAAGAAATGGAGACACTATTTGTTTCCAAAAGAATTTGTTTTATATAATGATCACCAGGCTTTGCAATATCTCAATAGTCAAGGAAAGTTGAATCAAAGGCACTTAAAATGGGTTGAGTTTTTGTAGAGTTATACTTTTTTTTTGAAGCACAGGAGTGGAAGGTCAAACAGAGTTGCAAATGCCTTGAGGAGAAGGAAAAATTTGTTGATAGAAATGAATATAGAGGTTGTTGGGTTCAATGAACTCAAGAGTTTGTTTCTAAAAGATCTAGACTTTGCAGAAGCTTGGAAGGCTTGTTTGGAACCTGTTACATTGGATAGGATGAGATGGTTCGATTTCTTAATCCAAGATGGGATATTGTTTAGAGGAATCCAATTATGCATTCCAAGGAGTTCTATGAGAGATAATCTAATCAAGGAGAAGCATAGTGAAGGATTGGTTGGATATTTTGGTCGAGATAAGACCATTGCTCTTGTTAGTGAGAATTATTATTGGCCACAGTTACAACAAGATGTGAAGAATTTTGTACAAAGTTGTAGAGTATGTTAGATGGTGAAAGGAACAAGTCAGAATACTAGATTGTATTAGCCATTACCTATACTTGAGAGGCCATGGGAGGATATTAGCATGAATTTTGTTCTTGGATTACCAAGGACACAAAGAGGGCATGATTCTATATTTGTGGTGGTGGATAGATTTTCAAAGACGACACATTTCATTCCGTGTCATAAGACCAGTGATGTTGTTCATGTTGTAGAGTTGTTTTTCAGAGAGGTGGTGAGACTACATGGTCTACCAAAGAGTATAGTTTTAGACAAAGATACCAAATTTGTTGGTTATTTCTAGAGGACATTATGAAAGAAATTGAAGACAAATTTGAAGTTCAGTTTTGCACACCATCCACAGACTGATGGACAAATAGAGGTGGTGAATAGGATTTTAGGCAACCTGCTAAGATGCTTAGTTAGAGATAAGCCCAAGGGATGAGATTTGATTATACCATAGGAAAAAATTTCTTACAACAATTTTGTCAATAGGAGCACTGGTAAATCACCATTCCAGATTGTATATGGGAGTAGTCCAAGAACTATTTCTGAACTGAGAAAGATGGATAAGGGGGAGAAGAGTAGTGCTGAGGTTGAAGATTTTGCCGAGCACCTGAAGAATTTGCATGAAGAGGTAAAGAAACATATCAATAAGATGAACTCACACTATAAGGTTTAGGTAGATCAGAAAAGAAGGCATAAGGAGTTCCAGGTAGGAGATGAAGTCATGGTTCATTTGTGAAAGAAAAGGTTTCCAGTTGGTACATACAACAGGTTAAAGATGAAGAAGTTTGGACCATGCAAGATCCTAAAGAAGCATGATTCAAGAAATGCTTATAAGGTAGAGTTGCCTAGTGGAATAAACATTTCTCCTGTGTTCAACATTGTTGATTTGACAGAGTATCATGAAGGTGATATAGAGGAGGGTCTGATAAATGAATAGTTGAAAATTCCAACACCTACTTCATAGAAGGAAGATATAGAAGAAATCCTGGATAGTCATGTGGGTAGAAGCACAAGAAACATGCAATATGCAAAGTACTTGGTGAAATGGAGAGGAAGGCCTACTAAAGATTCATCATGGTTATCTAAGGCTAAGGTTAACCATCTTGGTTTCCCTCTAACTCCTAAGAAGTGACAGGGTCACTTTTCAAATTACCCTGGGTGTTTGATGCAAGAGCATCCAATGGTGTAGGGAAATCTTGCATCACCCAAAAAAAATTGCTTTCTTTATTTTCTTTAATTGTTTTGAGTCCCATGATGACACTTAGGGGATATAAGACTGTCAGACATCAAAAATAGCGAAAAATGAGCACTTACTATTTTTAGTAAGTCGGCCAAAACAGGCTCGTATGGACATAAAAATTTACCCCAAGGAGCAAAGCAAAAAAAAAATTCCGGTTGCGAAAGAATCACCTCAATACCCTACACGGTTTGGGAGAAATTAAAGTTTCCGTCATGAGAAATTTCTCCAATGCAATTAGAAATTTAGATATAAAATTTTGGAGGCTCCAAAACAACTGAAAAAATGGCCAAACCGACCTATGATGGAATAATGTGTTGTTGAGCTCGTCAGGAGCTTTCCAATAATATGCAATAATAGCAAATCAGACACCCGGATCAAAAGTTATTGCCTCATGAAGTTGGTCCTCTAAAAAAGTGAATTTCAAAAAAATTTCTTCTTAGGCCAGAAATCAAATGGTGGGACTTTTGGCATGAAAACAAGAAGGGGAAATTTGTACTTCTACAACATTCTAGGGCGGTTATTAGGGAAAATAAAAAGGGTTAAGTGGGGGTTGTAGAAGGTGGCCCTGATAGTGTAGATTGTGGCTCTGAATAGTCAATTTTTCTTTTCATAGTTGATTTTGTTGTAAAGAAATCAAGCCCATGAGGCTGTAGCAT
Organism: Sequoia sempervirens; assembly: GCA_007258455.2. NCBI lineage: Eukaryota > Viridiplantae > Streptophyta > Pinopsida > Cupressales > Cupressaceae > Sequoia > Sequoia sempervirens. The sequence continues at coordinate 100,007 of VDFB02271859.1, forward strand.
GTAAGCTTTGAATCTGTAATTGCATTTTCTGAAAATAATTGAAAGTAAGTCAATTTTTTTGTCTCGGATCTTTTGTGTTGGTATTTGTTATGATTTTTGTGGGTTTTGGGTGGTGTGGCCCTCATCAAGTGGTATCAGAGCAAGAGTTCTTGTGTCTATAACAGAGCATCGAACGTGAGGAAGTTGCAACAGGACCTGTGAGTGTGGGTTGAATTCAAGATGCCTCCAAGACTTGCCCAGCATGGCAGAGGTAGAGGCCAAGGTGGAGGAGGTCCACCTAGAGATGAAATTAGATCCATTAGAAATCTTGCAACAAGAGGTTCGAAGAAGAGATGTGCAACAAGACAAAGATGGTAGTGAAGATGAAACAAAAGAGGAAATGGAAGAGGAAGAGCAGGATCCAATGGATCCTAGAGAAAGAAGATTGCTACAAGCGATCTCAAGCATTGGGAAGAGACCTAAAATGGAGGTTTCAACTTTCAGTGGAAATTTGAATCCTGAAGAATTGATTGATTGGATTAATGACATGGAGGAATTTTTTGAGTTTGAGGAGATTGAAGATCCTCATAGAGTGAGGTTTGCAAAGACAAAATTGAAAAGTCATGCCAGTATATGGTGGAAAGAGGTCTAGTTAGAAAGAGGAAGAAAAGGGAACGATAAAATTTCTAGATGGGACAAAATGGTGTCAAAATTGAAGAAACAATTTATTCCAGTTGATTACGAATTGGAGTTGCTCAAGAAGATGCAGAGCTTGAGGCAAGGAACAAGGATGGTGAAAGAAAACATTGAGGAATTTTAGAAGGTCTTGACTCGGATAGGACATTTTGAGGCGAATAAAGAGAAAGTTGCTCATTATATTAATGGGTTGAAGCCAAGCATACAAGAAGAATTGGCACTGGTAAGAATGATCACCATTGAGGATGCTTACCATTTTTCTTTGAAGGTTGAAGAACGATTGAACAAGAGGTTTGAGAACAAACAACAAGGTGGAGGCTGTGGAGGAATGACTGGTGGATGGTCATATGGAGGTTGAAATGAAGATGAAAAGAAGGGTGAAGGCTATAGTAGCGGCCAAAACCAGAAAGGAGATAACACCTACTGTCCTTGTGATTAGAATAATAGAGACCAAAGAGGAAGGGAAAGATATAGACGAGGACCAGGAAGAGGAGGATTTTGTGGAACCTGTTTCTAGTGTGGAGAAGGACATAGGGCCTATGAGTGTCCTCAACATCAAGGAAGGACAAATAGAAGACCTGAGGGTAATGCACGAGTTGCACATGTTGATGAAGATGTTGAGTCTTCACATTCTGAGGATGCAGAAAGAGGAGAGGTTCTTGTTACTAGAAGAGCCTTGTTGAATGAGGAGAATGAGCCAACTCAAAGGAAGAATTTGTTTCACACCAGATGTAAGTGTGAAGGTAAAGTTTGCAATGTTATTATTGATGGAGGTAGTACTAATAACCTTGTTTTAGAAGAAATGGTTAGTAAGTTGCGGTTGGAGAGAATAAGACATCCAAACCCATACCAGATTGCTTGGTTGCAGAAGGACCATAAAGCCTTGGTAAATGAAATTTTTTTGGTAAATTTCAAGATTGGGAAATACCATGATGAGGTATTATGTGATATTATGCCTCTGGATGTTTGTCATATGTTGCTAGGTAGACCATGGCAGTTTGATCGATGAGCAATACATGATGGACATGCCAACACCTATTCTTTGACAAAGGATGGAGTTCGCCATAAGTTGAAGCCCTTGAAGGAGGCTGAGGAAAAGGTATGCAGTAATGCAAGAATTTGTTTGGTTGATGGAAGAAAGTTACTAAAGGTATGAAGCATGAGCATATGTGTTTTGCATTTATCCCTAGAGTTGATAAAGAAGATACTACTGAGATACCTGTAGAGGTTTCATATTTGTTGAATGAGTTTCAAGCTATTATTTCTGATAACATACCTGAAGGTTTTCCTCTTGTAAGAAAGATTAGTCATCAGATGGATCTGATTCCTAGAGCTAGTTTTCTGAATAAGGAAACTCATCATATGACTCCAGTAGAGAGTGAAGAGTTGAACAGACAAGTGCAAGAGTTGTTGCAGAAGGGATTGATTTGAGAGAGTTTGAGTCCATGTGAAGTACTTATAGTACTAGCACCAAAGAAGGATGAGGAATGACAGTTGTGTACAAATTCTAGAGCCATGAACAAGATCACCATCAAGTATAGATTTCCCTTGCCAAGAATGGATAACATTATGGATTGTTTGAGTGGAGCTGAGTACTTCACAAAGATAGATCTGAAGAGTGGATATCACCAAATCTGGATTAGAGAAGGAGATGAATGGAAGAAATCCTTCAAGACCAAGGAGGGCTTGTACGAGTGGTTAGTCGTGCCTTTTTGGCTAACCAATGCACCGAGCACATTTATGTGGAGCTTATGAATGAGGTATTAAAAGAATTTTTAAGAAAAATTGTTATTGTTTATTTGGATGATATTTTGATTTTCAGTAAGACACTGGAGGAGCACTTGATGCATATCCGAAGAGTTTTTGAGAAGCTAAGGGAGGAGAAGTTGTTGATTAATTTGAAGAAATGTAGTTTTGTGAAGAGAGAGTTGGTGTATCTAGGATTTGTTGTCTCAATAGAGGGTCTCAAAATGGATCTAGAGAAGGTGAGAGCTATCATTGAATGGCCTACTCCAAGGAGTGTTACAAAGGTAAGATCATTTCATGGTCTACCAAGCTTTTACATAAAGTTTATTAAGAATTTTAGTAGTATTTGTGCACCTCTGACTGAAGCAATGAGAGGGGATAAAAAAGAGTTTAAGTGGATTACAAGAGCAACCAAAATTTTTGACATGTTGAAGAAGAAAGTTACTGAGCAACCTATTTTGGCACTTCCAGATTTCAATAAGGTTTTTCAACTAGATTGTGATGCTAGTGGCACTACCATAGGAGTTGTTTTGATTCAAGAAGGTAAGCATTTCCTATTTTAGTGAGAATTTAAATGATGCTAAGAAGAAATATTTTCTATGATAAGAGTTTTATGCTATAGTTCAAGCTTTGAAGAAATGGAGACACTATTTGTTGCCAAAAGAATTTGTTTTATATACTGATCACTGGGCTTTGCAGTATCTCAATAGTCAAGGAAAGTTGAATCAAAGGCACTTAAAATGGGTTAATTTTTGTAGAGTTATACTTTTGTTTTGAAGCACAGGAGTGGAAGGTCAAACAAAGTTGTAGATGCCTTGAGTAGAAGGAAAAATTTGTTGATAGAAATGAATATAGAGGTTGTTGGGTTCAATGAACTCAAGAGTTTGTATCTAGAAGATCCAGACTTTGCAGAAGCTTGGAAGGCTTGTTTGGAACTTGTTACATTGGATAGGACAGATGGTTGGACTTCTTAATCCAAGATGGGATGTTGTTTAGAGGAAGCCAATTGTGCATTCCAAGGAGTTCTATGAGAGTGAATCTAATCAAGGAGAAGCATAGTGGAGGATTGGCTGGACATTTTGGTCAAGATAAGACCATTGCTCTTGTCAGTGAGAATTATTATTGGCCATAGTTACAACAAGATGTGAAGAATTTTGTACAAAGTTGCAAAGTATGTCAGATGGCTAAAGGAACAAGTCAGAATATTGGATTGTATCAACCATTACCTGCACCTGAGAGGCCATGGGAGGATATTAGCATGGAATTTGTTCTTGGATTGCCAAGGACACAAAGAGGGCATGATTCTGTATTAGTGGTGGTGGATATATTTTCAAAGATCACACATTCCATTTCGTGTCATAAGACTAGTGATGTTGTTCATGTTGCAGAGTTGTTTTTCAGAGAGGTGGTGAGACTACATGGTCTACCAAAGAGTATAGTTTCAGTCAAAGATACCAAATTTGTTGATTATTTCTGGAGGACATTATGGAAGAAATTGAAGAAAGATTTGAAGTTCAATTTTGCACACCATCCATAGATTGATGGACAAACAGAGGTGGTGAATAGGAGTTTGGGCAACCTGCTAAGATGCTTAGTTGGAGATAAGCCCAAGGGATGGGATTTGATTATACCACAAGCAGAATTTGCTTACAATAATTCTGTCAATAGGAGCACTAGTAAATCACCATTCCAGATTGTATATGGGAGTAGTCCAAGAACTGTTTCTGAACTGAGAAAGATGGATAAGGGGGAGAAGAGTAGTGCTGATGCTGAAGATTTTACTGAGCACCTGAAGAATTTGCACGAAGAGGTAAAGAAACATATCAATAAGATGAACTCACACTATAAGGCTTAGGTAGATCAGAAAAGGAGGCATAAGGAGTTCCAGGTAGGAGATGAAGTCACGGTTCATTTGCGAAAGGAAAAGTTTCCAGTTGGTACATACAACAAGTTTAAAATGAAGAAGTTTGGACCATGCAAGATCCTGAAGAAGCATGATTCAAGAAATGCTTATGAGGTAGAGTTGCCTAGTGGAATAAACATTTCTCATGTGTTCAACATTGCTAATTTGACAGAGTATCATGAATGTGATATAGAGGAGGGTCCGATAAATGAATAGTTGAAAATTCCAGCACCTTCTTTAGAGAAGGAAGAGATAGAATAAATCCTGGATAGCCGTGTAGGTAGAAGCACAAGAAACAAGCAATATGCAAAGTACTTGGTGAAATGGAGAGGAAGGCCTTCTCAAGATTCATCATGGTTATCTAAGGCTAAGGTTAACTGTCTTGGTTTCCCTCTAACTCCTAAGAAGTGACAGGGTCACTTTTCAAATTACCCTGGGTGTCTGATGCAAGAGCATCCAACGATGTAGGGCAATCTTGCATCACCCAAAAAAAATTGTTTTCTTTATTTTCTTTAGTTGTTTTGAGTCCCATGATGGCACTTAGGGGATATAAGACTGTAGGGCATCAAAAATAGCAAAAAACAAGCACTTACTATTTTTAGTAAGTCGGCCAAAACGGGCTCGTATGTACGTGAAAATTTACCCCAAGGAGTAGAGAAAAAAAACATTTCCTATCATGAAAGAATCACTTGAATACCCTAGATAGTTTAGGAGAAATTAAAGTTTTCGTCCCAGGAAATTTCTCCAATGCAACTTCAAATTTAGATATAAAACTTTGGAGGCCTCGAAACAACTCAATATGTGGCCAAACCGACCTATGGTGGGTTCATGCGTTGTTGAGCTAATCGAGAGCTTCCCAACGATATGCAATAATATAAAATTAGACACTTGGATCAAAAGTTATGGCCCTGCGAAGTTGGTCCTCTAAAAAAGTGAATTTCATAAAAATTTCTTCTTAGGCCAAAAATCAAATGGCGAGACTTTTGACACCAAAAGAAAAAGGGGAAATTTGTACTTCTAGAACATTCTAGGGCAGTTATTAGGGAAAATAAAAAGGGTTAAGTGGGGGTTTTTAGAAGGTGGCCCTGATAGTGTAGATTGTGCCTCGAAATAGTAGATTTTTCTTTTCATAGTTGATTTTGTTGTAATGAATCAAGCCCATGAGGCTGTAGCATGTAAGCTTTGAATTTGTAATTGCATTTTTTGAAAATAATTGAAAGTAAGTCAATTTTCTATCTCACATCTTTTGTGTTAGTATTTTTTGTTGTGATTTCTGTGGGTTTTGGGCGGTGTGGCCCTCATTAAGAAGTGCATGACATAAAACCCACTAAATGGGAACTAGTCAAGCCCTTTCCATATTTCATAGTGTAATCGGGTGAAAACGTGGTCCCAGAAACAAGCAACAACACAAAACATGCAAGAAAAGCATCTGAGCACCTAACACCTCAAGATTGGGCAAATGATTAGCTTAACAAAACAAAATGGAACATTTTACCTCGTTGAGTTGTTCTTTTGGTTGGCCCTTCAATTGTTGACGTGATATATGCTCCTCTTGATGGAAAAATATGTATGATTGAGATGCAAGATGGATAAGCGAATGGATGTGAATAGATGCAAGTGCAAGTATTTGGCTAAGTATGGCTCAAGTGAAAATTTTGCAAGAGTTTGGTTATCACAATGATCCCCCCCCCTAAAATGAGAGAAAAGAGGGGGTATTTATAGAGATTTTTGAATTCTCTAAAAAAATGGACGGTTGAGATTAAACCAACAAGGCCAAGATGTAGGGCTATGGTGAGTTGAGAACTCACAAGCCCTCACATCTTGACATGTGGCATGTGAAGTGGTTTGAAAAAGATGATGTGGACATGACATGGAGGTACTACATAGTACCTCGAGACTTATACAAGATCTCATAAAGGAGGTCCTTGTCCACATGTGGGTGAGAGGACATGTGAGGAATTAAAAATTCCTCAAATATCCACATGGGAATGAGAGAAAGAATTTAAAATTCTTTGAAATGCATAGGGGGATTAAATGTGAATTAAAAATTCACATGGGGAAAGGGGTGCCTTCTCCAAAAGGAGAAAATATTTAATAGGGTTGACTTAGGACACATTCCATAAATGACATGGATATTAGGTTGACCTAATTAAGTGATTAAGGTTGTGCAAGTACTTGATTAGACAAATTAATGACCTATTAGACGCAAGTGGGAGAAGGGGAAGAGTTCACATGTGGCTTGATGTGACAAGTCAAAGATCACATGGGGAAGAGAAAAAAGAATTTAATATTCCTTGGAAAGATAAAAGAAATTAATTTTTTTTGAGAGGTTGATTAGGCTAGTTAATGAAGGATCAGAGGAGGGTTAGGTGGCTAAGAGAGATTATAGACCAACTTGCAATAGTTGGAGGATGTGACACATCCTAATCAAGGATTAGACATGTGCACATCCCTAATGATGAGATTAAGAGAATAATTAGGATTAAGAAAGGGATATGACGTGAGGAATTAAATAAATGTATTAAAGAGATAAGGTATTTATTTATTAATTAAATACCTTAGAGATTTGGCAGAATTAAGGATATTAATTAAATAATAGCGATATTACTTAATTAATGCAAATAAGGGGATGTTTAGACGAAAGGGGATAAATTTGGATAAATTAAGTGTCCAAATTTAGGTGTCTACACATAGTAAAAATCAAATATAAAAAACAAATTGCAGAGTGAACTATTGTGCAAGGAAGAACAAAATAATACAATTGCATGGCAAAATATCTTCAAAATGAAAATCAGTGAAACCATTTTCATATTTTGGAATAACAAACAAATATTAAAAGAAAATTTTAGAGTTAAATTTTGTTTAATGATGAACACACGAATAAAATTGCATGCTAGAAATCCCTCGAAATGAGAAACAATCAAACCCTTTCTATATTTCATAGTAACAGTCAAATATAAAAATGAATTTGTAGTGTGAATTATTGTGCAACAAAGAACACATTAATACAGGTGCATGTAAGAGTATCTTTGAAATGAAAACCAGTGAAACCATTTTTCATATTTCAAAATAACAAACAAATATTAAAAGAAAATTGCAGATTTAAAGTTTGTGGAATGACGAACACACGAATACAAGTGCATGGTAGAAAACCAGTCAAGCCCTTTCCACATTTCATCATAACAATTAAATAAAAATTAAAAACTAGTTAAACCCTTCATATTTGATGTCAAAACAATGAAACCCTTTTCATATTTTGTAGTAGGAATCAAATATTAAAAGCAAAATACAGAGAAAAATGTCGTGAAATGAAGAACAAAATATTACGAGTGCATGAACGACTATAGACGAAATGAAAACCAGTGAAACCCTCCCCATATTTCGTAGTATGAATCTTTTTCAAAGAGAAATTTGTAGAATGAAATTTTGTGCAACAAATAACAAAATGATATAAGTGTATGGCATAATACCATCAAAATGAAAGACAATGGTACAAGACGAGTGAGGTTAAAAACCTCACCTGAAAGAGTAAGGGAGATTTCGAGAGTGCAAAGCCGAACAATGAAGCACGTAGAGCCAAACAGTGAATTGGGGAGAGCAAAACTAGTATGGGTGCGTAACCAAACAAACACTCCATAATAAACACAAACAAACGGAATGAAAAATGAGTGGGATATGTGAGAATTAGGAGCATTGAATTAACCTTGATCTTTGATTTACACGCTTGTTAGGCTGAGTAAATGCGGAGGGATGTGTAAAGCAATTTGCTCAGTGGAGGTAATAAAGGAAGCAATGAGTGATTAATGCTCTTACAGGTCGTTTGGGGTGGTGAAGCAATCGAAAGCCACGTGTCTATCATATCCAACGTACGTAGATTTTTGCGCTGACGAAGGAGGCAGATGGGCTCCACTATCAAGCGAAGGGAAAAATGGGCTCGTAAGGAAGCGCAGATGAATCAAAGTATGACAGGTGGTGGGGTTATTGAAAAATTTAAAAAATAAATCTGGTAGATGCACAAGTGGTAGGGTGACATGGTGGGAAAATTTATTTTGTGTTTTGGTCCATGTGGCACTCCACATGGACCTCCAAAGTTAGGGTGCCCTACTATGGGCCCCTCTCCTCTAGTCAACCCACAAAATTTGTCATGTTTGCAAAAATAAAATTGTTTGAAGGCATGGGGAACATTCCCAAAGCACTTGTTAGTACCTGCATCATAAAAATGAGGGTGAATTGTAGAAAATCCCTTGTGAAATTAGTTAAAAACACGACCCAAGCATGGCTTTTTGAAAAAAGGACTACGAATTGGAAATAAGATGTGGGTGTTGCATTTCCCCCCTTGAAATATGTAAAAAATGCATTTAAGATAACTCATGTAGCTTTATGACTCAAGATCAAATAGTTGGGAGGGTCGCTTCAACATTCATGACTACACAGAGGAAGATAAGGGCAAAAATGGCACCTTCATTATTTCTCCTAAGTCGGCTTTGAATTAACCTTTTACTACCTCCTCCATCATGCTTTAGCCCTCTACCCTTGGAGGTTATGGCTCCACTAGGAATTAGAACCATTTCCCTTTCCATCACGCTCTCTCTTTGATGCACTTCTTTATTGAGGCTTATGAGGGGAGTGGAAATCTGTCGAAGGTTCTGACGATTCCAAGAACCTTTGAAATCACTGATGCTCCCTTTGTCCACTCACTCATGCTTTTCTTGCCTTATTTGCGAGACACAAACTGACAACAAGTTTACATTTTGGAAGCACTTCTATATGTATATGTATATGTATATATATATGTATATATATATACATATATACATATGTAAATATTTGCATATTTTTGAAAATAACATATATATATATGTGTGTGTGTGTGTGTGTATGTATGTATATATATATACATATATGAGTATATATGTGTATATATACATGTATATATATTTGCATATTTATGAAAATAACATAATTTTGCATATGTGTATATATAGGCATGTACTTGAGATAGAAAAGAAAAGGATATGTGAATGCATGAAAGATGCATAGTAGTTATTTCCTATTATTCCTTATAGTTAATCAATAAACAATAGTATCTGAAATCATTGATGCTCCCTTTCTCCACTCACTCATTCTTTCCTTGCCTTAGTCATGGGGCACAAAGTGATAACAAGTTTCTATTTTTAGAGCACTTTTATTTGTACACACACACACACACACATATATTGATTAATATACATAGTCCTAAACTTTATTTGATTAATATTATTATGTCATTTTCACTATATAATTGGTAAATGTATGACGATTATTTCTTGAGTTATGATATTTTATGGTTTACTTTAAAGTTAAAGTTGTTGTTTATGGGTAACATTTAAATTCATTTCTTTCTATGTAAATTACTTGTTTTAATATTGGTCAATAATGGAGGTCCATCACAAGGATGGAACACAAATAGATCATTGAAAGTCCTTATCCCATGTCAATAGATCCTTTCCCACAAACATGTTTATATGTGTTGTTCCCCATCAAGATATGTGATAAAGTATACAACTTAAATGAGAATAGCATGCCATGTAATGAAGCCATATTATGCAAAGCTCTAGAATCAAGAAGTCATCTCCCTAATGACTTGTAGATGCAAAAAAAAAAAATTCTCTTCATCTTTTCTATCCCATTAATCACACTGATTATCCTTGACTATGCAGATGATGGTGTTGTAACAAGTAGACGCACTAGATGACATTGTTGAAGGTAATTTGATGTTGTTCTTTTGAAGAAGGTGGGTGATCCCACAAAAATTATCCCACTTTTTTTACCAAAATGAGACACTAAAATTGGTATTTTTAACCAAATTTTTACCTTTTGTCACCCATAGAACTAAACCATTGAGAATTTGAAGATGATGTGAACTAGTGATAACTGAGATTTCATGTATACATTCTTTTTTTTTTAATTATTTATAAATTTGTTTGTGTGTTTTAATAACTTATTTTTTTATAGTTAACAATATTTTAAAGAGTGACATTTATTCCATATTGCATAATTTTTTATTAAAAGGCTTAAATTATAAATTCTTAAACATAGATTGGTAACACAATATCTAGTGTGCAAATATTTTTTCTAAAAATTTTGTTGCATATTTTTTATTAATTTTTAAAGTGAGATTAATTATATTTTAGAAATAGGTTTATTCCATATTGCATCATTTTTTATATATCCAAATGAACTATTATTTTGTTGAAATGAGGACATCAATATGTAGTGCACATATATTTAAAAAAATCTCTATTTTTTATTCTTTCATGCATATGCTATAGAGACGTTGATGTTTGGTGTAAAAGCTATCTTCACTATAAAATAGAAAATAAACATAAAAATTAAAGTAAATATTGAAAATTATATTTTTTGGAAAGATTGTTTTGATGGTTACAATCTTGCAAATTGTCTTTTCATGTGTTGAATCCATTTATTGGTCAAAACCAAGGTTTGAAAGAAAAAGAAGAAGAGAAATCTAAGGTCTAAGATGGGAAGGTCATTTCTAGGACATTCGAATTGAAGGTCCTTTTTATGAAAACCTTGAAGGTGATTTTTGACTCACCTTTGAATGACGAAGTTCGGATTTTTTTTCTCTCAACCTATACCAAATTATAATTTCCTACAAGGACACACTATTGTGGGTTCACCTAGGTGCTTCGACTCATCAATCTATTTTTATAATAGTTATGTTCATCACACCCATTTTTTTGCAATAAGCACTTGTTGGCTTCTCCTTCTTAGGTTCGTCCTCTTTAGAAGAGATGAGATTCTTATTAAAAATTATTTCTTAGATTTTGGTTTCTTCTTTCCTTTTTCTTTAGGTGATTGGGGTACTAGTGCCTCTCTTGGGAAGTGCATCTAACTACATAAGCTTACCTTGATCTCTAATCAAATGGCCACAAAACAATTCAAAATAAGACGAAAAAAATAAAAGGTGGAAGAAAAATAAATATCATCCTTTTAACTTAGAAAAAATAATATATATTTTGTATCAAATTTTTCTTTCCTACAACCAACCAATTGAGATCTCAAAGATTTGAACTTGACCAAATAATATTGAATAGAAGGAAATATATTAGGAGAAAGAAAATTCAATTCTTCCTCTATTTGTAAAGCACATAATTTAATAATTGTACCAAATATATATTTGAATTTATCAGATACTTTCTTAGGTGTTGTACCATCCTCAATATGGAACAAAAAACTATTAGAAACATGCAAAACAATCAAACCCATAGCCTCATCAAGTTTTTTCCTATAAGAAAATATATCATACTCCCTACTAAAATCATATTGTGTATCACCCAACATCTACCACAAACCATTAGATCTAGGAGTAATCAATGTATCTTTGTTTTCTATGTGTGATAATTATGAGGGGTGGAGCAATCAAATGAATTAAAATTTGTCATTAGGAAACAAACACCTATATAGAAAAATAGACAATGTACACTAATAATCTTCCTTAGAACTTCCAAATATGAATCAATACTAAAATTGAAGAGCCAAACAAAAAATTACCATAAATTTTGATAAATTTTCCAAGAAATGAGCTAAAGTACACAAAAATGACATCAAACTAAAATTTTGATACCTAAGCCAAAATTTAGAAAAATCACATTGATGATTTTGTAGTGCTTAAAAATACCTTTCCAATGCTTATAACAAGTCCAACTTTGGATATCCTGGGTGCAATATATGGCTTATTGAATGATATGAGCAAATATGAGCTTCAAATGAAAAAAAAGGAAACTATAGTAAAATCTAGCAAAGTACTATAAAGTGCTCAAACCAATTTTTTGACACCTATAAGAACATGAAAAATTGACTCCTTGGTGAAAAGTTATGGCCTTCAAAAAAGTCTACTCATGGAAAAAAATACCTAGCTACCATTGGGGTGGCATTTGGGTGGTATCACTGCCTTGGATGAAGGTAAGGTGTTAGAATGAGTGACTCATCAATGATGATGGGTTGTAGAATTGCTACTTTAATTATGGTTATTTCTTTTATTCTGATGATAATTTCATAACATTTCCAAACATTCCCAAAGACTCTATGTTTAATTGTAAAGAATTAGAAGTAATTACTGATAAGTTGATAGATATTTGCATATGTATGTGAATATTGTTGGAATGTGATGAATTATGTTAATTATAATGAATAAGTGCCTTGTGTAGAAACTAATCTAATATGCAACAAAAAAGAAGTATTAAACCAAAATTAATGGATTGTTGCTAACCTGTAACCATAAGAGTTGGTGGCCCATAGTTGAAGGATTGTGAACTTGTAGTAAAAGGGAGCAACATTTGTAGCCACTTTAGTTGTGAAACATTTGAACATTTAAGAATTTTTTCCACTAGTATATTTTCTATAAGGACATAGAATCTTTTGCTTGCTTATGACCAACATCTCTATCATCTATCTTTGCATGCTTGAGAAATCAATTTTCTTATCTTTGGCAGTAGAATCAAATTAGGACTTTGTTTTTGAGTATTATTTTTGTGTCTTTGTTGAATAATATACTTCCTACTTTAAATGAATGAGTCAACAAGTAGTATCTAGGATTCCAAGTTATCTAGAGTTAGTTTGTTATATATTGCATAACTCTACAAATTGAAGTAACTATAATCTTTCCTTCAACAATTGTATTTTTCTCTTTTGAATAACAAGCAACTGTGAATCTTTTATTTGAATTATTGAATCAAAATGTGCATGAAGAATTGAGTAGATAATTATCTTCTGAAGTAAGAGAGTGTTGAGACCCAAGCAAGGGCCTACTTGAGGTATGATGCTATTCTAATGTTGAGATTAGTAATTAGTGTTTTCTCATTCTGTATTATATTGTTAATTGTTAAAATTAATAACTCATATCTATAGTTGATCAAAATTTATTAATCTATAGATATAATACTCACCCATAACAATAAATTGTAGAAATAATTTGTTATTTAGTGAATATATATTTTGCATATTTCCTTAAAATAGGTTCCCTTTTAGTATAATAAACTTGATTACTATACTCAAACTTAATAGGAACACCTTTAAATTTTCATCCATACGTACAATACTGACATCATCTCAAGAAACATTTCCTTGGTTGACATCTAAATGTAAAATCTAATTGCTAATGGTTGCTTGATAAATGATGATCCAATCCATCGAGTAGAAGTGTATGAATTAGTTGCTCCATGCCATTAGGTAATAATGGAGAACATACATATGACATGGATGCATCATAGGTTGAGTGGCGGTGGGTAGTTGGTTATCCCCCATGAGGTTGGTTAGGATCATGGGTTAAACCTCCATGGGGCTTGAAACGTTAGCACAAAAAATAAGTGTTAAATTAAAACCATACTTAAGCTCCATTTGTTGATGTCACCTATCATTGACTAATTAGAAATGTCATTTTTAATTGCCTGTATAGATGACACAAGGATGGAAAAAAATAAGAATGTTCCTCAAATATGATTCCAATTCTCTACAAATCTAATGAGTGTCATATATTTTTAGGTAATGATTATTCTAAAAACTCTTAAAAAATGGAGAATTTTTTCTAGATCTAAAACCGATCTTGAATTATATATCAATTTATAGGCTTTTGATCCTTTTGGACTCAACCATGTAGTATATTTTACACCTTGATGTATCCACCAAAATTTATTGTTGGAACCACTTTCAATTTGGGAAAGTGGTTTTAGATATAAATATTTAATACCATGTATCTTGAATGCACAAGACAAATGAGAGGGGGGTGAATCAGTTGTACATTAAAACATCAAAACCCTCATTAATATGCAGATATGCATTATTCCTTAAACCCTTAACAATCATTAAACCCTTATCATGCATTAGCAGAATGAGAAACAATAATGCAAACACATTCATACACATGAGAACACCAAATTTACGTGGAAAACCTAAGAAGGGAAAAACCATGGTGAGGATTAACTCACATTATAAAGTACAGTTGCAACACCAAATATAATATGCTCACTGTTAGAGGGCTCACTACCCAAAAGAAGGAAGGGCTCATTGCTAATGGATCACTACTAGATTAGATAGAAGAAGATAGAAGATTGTTACAATAAGAAATCCACCTCAGGGCAATAGAAAAGATCCACCACTGCTTCACGAGAACATTCACTCTTTTTGAAGAATGTAGACACCTTCTACTCATTGCTTCCAGTAGTCTTAGGCATTAAAGCCCACAATGCATTTCACACTTTTGCACTTTACATCTCAATACTTTTTATCACACACATTACCCTTACTTCCTCCATCAATTCAACACACACACACACATATCGTTCTCAACCTTGAAAACAATCTACAAGGTCGGCTATGCGCCTCAAACATGCAAATTAAAATTAGGTTAGCACCAAAACATTCCCACGGTGGAGAGGAATGAAGGTGGACCACATCACACCTTAACTCAAACCTAAATCCACATATACATGCCATGCCACACTTCCACAAACACCGAAGCATATCTGCAATTAGTGTAAACATCCAAGGTCAACCAAACCTATGTTAACACCATTAAACATTTAAGTACACGCTTCCTCAAATCCAAAAACAACTCACAAAACACACACAAAAATCATACACAATCCCATCAATACCCTGAAATTCAACAAATCCTTCACAACATCATATACCTGAAAAACATACTCATTTTGTACACCTAGTTAACCTTCCACACATTGTAACACATGAACTCAACCTTGCGGAGCACCAAAAATCAAACAACTCAGATTGAAGATAAATATGAACAATATAAGCACACTTCCAGATCCACAAAACTAGAAACCACAATGCAGAGAAATGCGGAGCAAAACCATTTCTCCCAGACAACACTGCATCACAATTCACACACTGGTGAACACTTCTTTTGTCAAATGATCTATAACCTAAAAATCTGGATATAAAAGCTTTGAACACCTCTAATCAACATATCCGAACCACACAAGTAGATCTTCAATCATGAAGAAATGCAGAGAAAAACATTAAACACCACTTTGCCACATTGAACACTCTTTATCATACTATTTCCCATTTTATTCAAATTTTCTCAAAAGCACTTGGAACCAAGCACCACAAACATCTGCAACAACTTCTCAACATCTCAACCACATAAGAGGTTGAACATCCACAAACATATGCTCATCAAAGAAACACTAGAGGTTGACATCAGTGATACTACTAATGACAACATAATACAACCAATCAAAGCATCTCCATAGGTTGACATCAATGACAACACAAAATTCCTACAATGTAAGAGCCACATAACAAAATCAAGCAACAAGGATCACTTGCGAAACCAAAAACAACTTTCTACAAAGAGAGTAGTAATAAATGAACACTAGATTATATAATGCACACAAGATACAATGGCATACAATAGCATACATAATATACAAGAGAAACCTTATTTATATGGACAAGGTGAGAGATATGATAACGTAGTATTATGACAAGTGTCACAATCATATGACATGAGACACAAAAATTAAATAAACTACATGTTCCCTAAGTAAACTAACTAGGTGATCAGGACCCAAGAGTTAGGGAATGACCTTGTTCACACCAATAGTATGGAAGGAAACCTCATGATCAAATCCCACCTCTACATCAAGAAATATAGTATAAGACTTGATGTAGGTAAATCTAGGAGGGTTGTGGTACTTAGATCAAAATAGACATTTGAGAAGTCAAGTGTGGTTTGGATAGGAGTTGTGGTAGTGTGTTGTGAAGAAATATAAGAGTAGTTTCAATAAATCCTATGAATAATGTTATCAAAATAAAGGGATTGAGCTGTGAAACTCATAAAATGTGAGAGCAATGAATGTTACAACACATAAAAACAAAACATAGTAGTATGTCAAGATCACCAAAATGTAAAATTAAAATATAAGGCTTTTAAGAATGTATTTTTTATGTCTCAATTTAGTTTTAGATTAGTATGACATGATTTTAAAAAGGATATTTTTTGCTACTTTTCTAAAATAGAAAGAGTAAAATCTAGTCAAAATTATTCTAAAATATTTTAACTTGAAAAATAATGCATTTTACGAAGTTAAAAACAATGAGTTAGGTTGAAATTTTTGTTAATTATAAATACATAAATACTAACATGGAAAACTAAGCTTAGAAATTAAAAATAATAGGAAATGAGGAACTTGGAGATGGATATTAAGCTCTTTATCTAGGATGTAGCCACTTGTGTGGAAATCTATGTGATGTGCTATCATCTAGCTCATGCAAGTTGTAGTATTTTTCACACATTGTCATCCCAAAAGGTAATAAAACTCAATTGTTTGCCTAAATTTTAACTTCCTTGCATAATAAGAGATAAAAGAAAAACACAAATGTACAAAGAGAAATATACAAGATAACATAGAAAAGATGGAAGTGAAACTAAAGTAGATAAATCAAATGAAATGACAAACTAAATAAAATAAGGGAGAAGTATAAGAAAACCTCTGTGTAATTGTATAGCTTGTAAACTTGTTACTTGGACAAAAGAGAAGGTTTGGATTGCTTAGGAGCTTTACAAAAATGGTCAACCCTCTATTTTAGTCTTTTGGAAATTCCATGGCAGTCAATGGTGTAGAGAAATAGAAATGTGTGTCCATCTAGCCTAATTATGTTTAGGACTAAGAGCACAAAGTAAAATCTATGAATACCACTTTTGGGTCTATAACAAGTGATAAACTAGTGTGTGTAAGAGTGTCAAAAGGAAATATAGATAAAGCTACCAATGTGCCAACAAAGTTGTCTAAAACAAAGAAAGCTTACAAAAATAACACCATCAATGCCAATGAACAAAAAATAAAATGGAAACTTAAAAATATCAATTGTAAATGACAATGGTTGCCATCAATGATGGCAAGAGCTCACAAAGATACTATTGGATCAATAAGAGCACTAAAGAATGTTGTATATGGTTGTAAAGTGCTAGAAGATTGCTAGAGAGATTAAGGATTGAGTGATAGATCCAAGAATTAGAATCACAATGGAATATAAAGAGGTATACAAATCAAACTAGCCATTGGGGTTTCTTCTAGGGTGGTTACAAAGCATACTTAATAGGAGAAAGATGACAAGACTCAAATAAAATAGATGTTGTATGATTGAGATGTCAATGGATGCTAGTGCATTATACTGGTGTCCAAGTATGACAAGTTATCTGAATACTTGACATGTTAGTACAACACAAGATAAATACACAAAAGCCATTGGTTAACATAAAAAAGAGGAAAATTACATGAAAATACTAAAACAAGCTGGAATGAAAGGTGGGAAAAGGATAAGGCAAGGCCAAATTAGCCTAAGAATATACTAGAGTTATGAAAACTAAATCCAACCCAATACATAACATGAAAATTGCAAGGGCATGCAATTTTCAATATTATAATCTATGGAAATGATCAATACTAGGTGAACTATCTTGTTATTTTCAAATCTAATTTCTTACATTCTAAGGCCAACAATCTTGAGATTTAACTATTACTTATCATTGTGGGTGCTAAAATTTGAATTTCGTGTGTATGGTTATGCATTTATCTACATCATCCTAGGTCATTTGCATCATTAGAGAGAAGAATACATCTTGAAATGAATTGAATGATATTCAAAAGCATACAATCTCCTCTTTGTTTGGCACATACACTAGCTACATCAATCACCCACTACCATACATCAACGAAGCGATCAACTTTTCTATATTAAGTGACATCCCTTGTTAAGGCACACTTTCAAGGATACACTTTGGTTTCATTACACATTGTATTACAATGTTTAGATAACACCATGCAAATCATTTCTATAAATACCAAAGACCCTCTTCTACTTTGGACAAGGTTGCATGTTTTTAGGGCAAGATCACAAGTTTCAAAAAAAAAGTTACAGTTTTGGAAGGTCATCCTCACAAGCACAATTTTGTCCTAGATAGTTAATCACTCGAAATTCAAGCATCTCAACCTTCTAGAAACCAACCTTCTGTCAAAAGGCATAACCAATTAAGTTCACATCCAACCTGTACACAAACTATGACCCTCACATTTCAATTTAACATGTATTCATTTACTATCTCAACTATCATAATATGGTCTCAAATTCTAGAAACCAACCTTCTGTCACAATGCATAACCAATTAAGTTCACATCCAACCTGTACACAAACTATGACCCTCACATTTCAATTTAACATGTATTCATTTACTATCGCAACTAAGATATCTTAATCCTTTTATTGGAATAATCTTGTAAATATTTAGAAAAACTTAGACACAATATGCTACCAAAAACTTTCTAATCAATTATAATTGACTATAAAAATATCACATCTTTGAATATTTAAAAAGTTAAATCACATACTAATTTACCCCTATTCTAAATGTCTTATCTTCCTCTACAAATTTATTGTTTGAAGAAATACTTGACCCAAAAAAAATTAAAAATTAAAAATAAATAAAATTATAATTGTTTTGGATTTAATTGTCTATCCATTTTTTAAAAAAAATACAAGCAACTCAAAAAACACTTAAAAACATATTCATAGACCCTAAAAAAACATGTTTACAATTTTTTTTAATGAATAAGCATCACTATCTATTAATTAGAAATAAATATTACACATTCACAAAAAAAGATGGGTGGTAAGAAGGCACACCTCGAAGAGTAAAATGGGCAACACCCAGATAGCATAGAGCATAAAAAAATAATAAAAGGCTGCTAAGTGACGATAGCAGTGCCAGCAGACGGAGGTGTGTCCTTGTCATCCGACCTACCAAATACATCAATTGGGTCCGGAGTGACATCAAAAGGGTCCCAACCATCGTCATCTTTTTCTTTATCTTCTCGTCAAGTTGGAGGAATTGTCATATCTAGCCATAGATTCATTTGGAAGAATTAGTTGGCCACCTAGAAGCTCCGCTAGAGGGCCAACTAGAAGCACCGCCACCACTTCTAGAAGCTCCCCCAAAAGGCCATTCCAAGTCAGCCCGGGGAGGAGGGGAGGGCGAATGTCCATGAGGACGCAAGCCACTGCGACGTGAGGCCTGTGAATGGGGATGAGCCGCCTAAGCATCCCTGGTAGAGTCACTCCTGCCCTGATGATGACCACGCGAAGGTGAGCGGCCCTGGGAGGAAGTGGGAGAGGGCGGCACACATGCAACTGTGCAAGGGGCATTCTGCCAATGGTTCAGGAGCACCTAAAGGCGAGTCACCTCAAGTGCAACTTTCTTAGCTTACACTTGAATTTGCAATAATACATTAGAACTTATTATGGCTTTAGAATAAAGTGAAACATGTTTATCAATCTGGCTATGAGAAAAAATACAAGAGTTTCTATCTTTCCAAATGTTGAAGTGGATTTCCACCTTGAAAGTGTGTCAAATCTGGGTATACTTTTTGGGAAGGCAGGGCCAATCGTCCAACAACACCATATGCCAAGATAAAGACTTAGGCTGGAAGAGCCAAAAGAAATCATGAATCCAATTTCACAATTGTTGAGCTCTGGAGTAGAACCAAAAGAGGTGCTTGAAAGACTCAGGTTGCCTACAAAAAGGACAACGAGGGTCATGAACCCCCATGTGGGTAAGCCGAGATCCCATGGGTAAACCTTGGAAAAGAATACACCAAGCAAAGTGGGCAAGCTTGGGCTCAACAATAGTAGCCCACACATTAGCAAATCTATGGTGCCAAATTGAAATCGAGGATTGAAAGTGCCACCTTTGGTTCAAACTATTAACCATTGAGAGATGAGGAAAAAACCATTGGTTACCTAGCCAGGGCTTGTAGTTTATGAAAGGAGTATTTGGACCCCACTTGCAATCTTTCCACCAAGGCTTGGCATAATGGACACCAACTTTGTGAAACATATCAATCGGAATGGCATTAACCAACCCTTCAAATGTTTCCTAGTCATGACACTTTAATCCAAACTTGGCTTTAAAATCTTCCCATGACATGAGGCTCATCGTGGGTCTAGAAAACAAGTCATTGGGAGTTTGAATACACTTCTTGGATCTAAGTCGCTCTCACTGGTTGGCAAGTTCTAGATATGCTTTAAAATTCTTGGAGTGATCATGTTTACTACTCTTCGTATTGAGCCCCTTCCAAAGCCTCCTAGATGAAGCTTGAAAACCTGCTCAGGAACTTCCTTTGGGCCTCTTTTGAGACTCACAAAGGGTCTACAATTTTTTCTATCAAGTAGTTGTTCAAATCACACACGATAATGGAGGTTAATGAAATAAAAGGATGACCCAACTTATTAATTTTTTTCACAATTAAACCTAATATTAAGGTTTATTGAATTCTTATTTTGAGAAATTAAGCTTCGATTACTACACAATTCCCTAAAATCTCAAATAACTTCTGTACGGACAGTGTATATGCACTCTGTTCTATAAGCACGTACACAGATAACAAACACGTGACAGTTGCTTCATGGACACTCGAAGTGGGCATCTACAGTCACCAAATTTTTAAAGACGTTCATTAAAGGAGCTCAAGTAATCCGACGTGTAAGGTTCATTCCAGAGAGTTTCGAGTGCATTTACACCGTGCCATACAACATGCCTGAGGGGAAACTTGAGAGTCTCTAAGCAACTGTAGTTCTAAAATAAGCTTACAAACAAGGGTGAACTTTCAAGCTCTTATCTACTTAAGCATCTTTGAAACAAAATCTAATCTGTCTATGCAAAAAGGCTTGCACGCTGATACTGTACATAATGATCAAAAAAGAAAAAGAAAAAACTTTGATATGTGGGAGTAGCAGTAAGGAGGGCCCTGTGAACTTGTGAAGTGAGAAAAAATAAGTGGGTGGAAACAATGGCGGTAGCATCAGCGATACCTTTTTCTCTGTTGCTGCTAATGCGCATTACAGGAATGATGGCAGCAATGCTGGTTGTTGTCTGGGTCGTCCACTTTCGAGGAGGAATGGCTCTCGTTTCAGAGGACCAAGGTCTCATTCGCAATGTAACTCATTCCTCCCACAATGAATTTTTACTAAATGCTCTTGTTTTTTGAACTCAACAGATTCAGATAGATTTAATTTTTTGAATGGAAGATTGGCTTTCCTGCCATGTCTTTAAACATGAAGTGGGCAGAATATCTCAAAATGTGGTTGGTAGGGGAATGCATTCGATATCTCTCCATGCTTGAGTTTTAGATAGTTTTATTAGATTTATTTTTTCTAGTGGAAGGTGGGCTTTCCTGTGTTGGCCTAAAACATGAAATGGGCTGATCACTCACAATGTGGGTGGTGGGAGAGTGCATACAGTGTCCTTCAATGCTCGTGAGAAATTACAGTGCCCAAAAGCTTGTCAACTACTATTCTGAACCATTAACACCCACAATGCCCACGCATTTTTCGATTAAAGTGAATCAGATTAGCTTCAGTTCAACTGGGGCCCTGAAACTTATTACGACTATTTAGAACAATCAATACCTGTAATGCACATGCACCCTGCATCATCAAAATATCAACTAATGGATAAGTAATCAGGTACATAAACAAGGGCCTAAATTAACTCTCTATAGTACAAGATAATATGCTGCAGGAATGATCTTAGCAGAATATTCAATTTCCAAGTTCGGGATAGTCACAGCAGTACACTTGCACGAACACTACTTTTCCCTCCTCCTTGGCCTAAACACAGAGGCCATTTAGACCGACCACACTGACTAGGACCTTTACATGACTATGCTTTCAAGCACAGTTTGTTTTCTGCTAAAATGGGTTCTTGGACGAGCTGGAGAGTGCATAATGGATTTCCTTGTCCTTGAACATAGACCTAAATGTGCTCCAGGAATGATCTTGCAAGAATGTTTAATTTCCAAGCTGGAGATAGTTACAGCAGTACATTTGCATGAAAATAAATCATCCTCTTCAGCCTAAAGGTTGAGGCCATTTAGGATGAGTGCATAAATGACCAGCCAAGACTTGAGTGTAGAACCTTCCCATGACTATGCTTTCGAGTGCTGCTTGTTATGTTTCAACATGGGTTCTTGGTTGAGCAGCAGAGTCCACATATTCCCTCGTTCTTGGCCTAAAGGATGAGGGCATAAATGACCAACTAGGACTTGAGCATAGGATCTTCCCATCACTATGCTTTCGATTATAGCTTTTTTTTCTTCCAACATAGGTCTCTGGTCAAGTGGGGAGTGCATTTAATGAATGCCTTATCCTCCTTGGCCTTCAGTCCCACCGCATAAATGACTTGCTAAGTCTTGAGCCTAGGACCTTCCCATGACTATGCTTTTGAGTGTGGCTTGTTTTTCTTCCAGCGAGGATCCTAGTCCAGCTCTGATACCGTGCTATTTTCCATCAAAAAGGTGGGACTTCAAGTAGAACTTAGGACCTCCCCATGACTATTCTTGGTATACTGGTATGCTTTGTCACTTGAGCTACCAACTCCTTTATGGTTCATTTGTGGCTTTTTTTCTTCGAACATGTCACTGCTAAGTTCAGAAGTATTTTACTGCCTATGAGAGTTCGATCCCACAGTCAGCTTCCCCACCAAAATCATATGTAAACAGCATAGTTAGCAGGAAAGTCCAGTATATGGGCAAGGACTGCATTCCCATTCCCTTGTGCACATTTTCTAGAGACGACATTTATACATAATATAACCGCACCTGTATTCATTTACACACACACCCTGACTTGTATGACATCACTGCCCTTACTAATTACCTCTACCCCTAGGTCCCCAAGTAACTATCCTACATATTGCATGTATCCACTTCAAGCCTTAAAGGTATGTGTTTCAAGAAGCTTCCTAAACAAAAATTTGCAGCACTTGTAATAATCTACCCAAATACCAGTTAGTAATCTTCTAAAGCTGTACCATACTAAGAGAGGCATCAAACAAAGACCTTATATTGAGTAATACAATATATTCATTGCATCATCATAAATGAAAAGCAGGAAAGAGGAATAATCTGCTATTATGTCTAATGCTTTAGCACTTTGACAGCATTCGTTTCCAAAATAATAACTAGGCTTGCAAAAAAAATTCCTTAAGATTTTGATCCAGGAGAATCTACTAGCAGTTGTTCCCTGCAATAATGCCAAGACCATTCTCATGGCTTGTGATAACTGTGGTAACACTTCCATGGTTTGTAATACACTAGAGTACTTCCTATATGCTCACGGTAATGCCATGATCAGCCATTTGTCTTCTACAGATGCTGCACACACTCCAGCAGCTGTGCAAGACTGGACCCGGTTGTAACCATGCTTCCACCAAATCTTTATGTTATCTACCATGGCTTCAGCAGTGTCCAACACACCTCTAGTTCAAACCACAAAGGCTAATTCACATTGCATATTACCATGGTTACTTGAGTGGCACCCCTAAGGCTTGCGCAGGCTTGTGCCAAGTAGATAGTAATCTAATTAGAAGATAGTAGCAATACATCTTTCTCAAATGTATGTCATGTAAAGGACGAACATATAAATAAAACACATTTGCTGTTTCAGTTCTCTCCCCCCCCCCTCTCTCTCTGCACTAGCCTTCTCACAAAGCTTCAGCACATGCACATAACTTCATCTAGGGAGTTGTTCATCGGGTTTCCTCCTTGGCCCCAAATCAATATTTTGTGACATAGTGAGACATGGTACAAGAATGTAGCCTCAACCCAAGTTATTGTGCATGAGTTCATATTCAGTTGGTCATCAAACAAATCATTCAAAGGTTCAGGAAAAATCCTTGCCAGGTTATTAAAAATACCCACATGTCTCTAATTGAAACTCCACATTCAATTCTGTGTGAGGAAATTTGGAAGGGTCCCTCTAGGATGGAAGGGTATTGGGATGCATGATGTAACCACCCTCTTTATGGTGTGATCCTCCACTCTTTCGTTAGTCCCTTATGTTTATTGTGTGAAATTTTGTTTTGTAACGGCCATGTATTGGCCTTGTTGTGGGTTTATTTTGGGTGGACTTTTATTTGTGGAGAGGAGTTATCTATGAGGACACATGGATAGAAAGTAAATTTTTAGTGGTGTTGTGGATTGTTCTTTGGGAACTGTTCAAAAAAGAGATTTCTATATTGGGTGCTCACTATTTTGGTATCTATTTTTATAATGAATAAAGGAGACCCTATCATATTTTCTTCTGGTATAACCTGGGCATGATTGTTCCTCAATTCTTTTTTTCTTGCATTTTTTTGATACTGCTTTCAGTCTTGAGCATGAATTGCAGGAACAGGGTATTCTATTGGAGTTTATTTGTAGGGTTAGAATATAGTGTTTTGAGCTTAACTTGTAGGAGAGGATATGTTTTCTCGAGGCAAATTTTCCGAAGCAGAGGTTGATTTAGAGCAGTCTACCATGTCCTAGACGGGAGTCTACATGAACTGGAAAAGGAAGGGCAAGAGGAATGAAGGCCCTCGAAGAAGTGCAGCTAGGGTTTTAGACCCTTTGGATAGGCTTATAGAAGTCTTGACAGGCCAAAGTTGCAAGGTAGAGGCTATTATTCTGATTTTAGAGGCAAGCTCAACCTTGATGTATTCCTAGACTTGGTACAGGAGTTGGAGAAGTACTTTGAGATGGAAAACATGGATGAGGATGATCCTAAAAGAGTGAAAATTGCTGCATCCAAATTGAAGTCACATGAAACCCTATGGTGAGAGAACACGCAGAGTTCAAGAAGAAGATAAGAAAAATAAAAAAGCAAACAATTTTCGCTCTCTAATTAAAAGAAAAAATTGTTTAAATAATGTCAAAATCCAAACAAAGGGATCAACTAGTTGAGGCTTCAAATTTGGACAAATATACATGAGAGTGAAAGGTAGGTAGCAATCTAGTATGTGAATGGACTAAAGTTTCAACTTCAAGATGAGCTTGCATAGGCCAAAATACCTACTATAGACGAGACTTATGATTATGCCTCAAAGGCATAGGAGAAACTAATCTGAAAAAATAAAATGGTTCGTAAAAGGGGTGATAACAATTAAAATAAAGGGAAAGAGATTTATTTAGAACCTTGTAATGTTCCTGGCAGGATGGTTAGCTCAAATCCACTAAATTTTAACAATCAACTCAAATCCTAGCTCTTTCTAATTATCAAGTTCCTGATGTGGACAATGTGAGAGCATACGTAGACTAGAATGAGGACAAATAATATAACAAACAATTTATGGACAATGTGAGAGCATACGTAGACTAGAATGAGGAAAAATAATATTACAAACAATTTATTAGCAGTAGCTAACCAAATTACAACGTTAACAAACTAACAAAATTGATGAATACCAAGATGGCAGATAATGATATGCAAATTCCGATCATGTCAAACTGGTAGATAACAAGTGGAAATACGTTGATGCCAAACGGTAGACTATATCATTTGATTTTGAATCAATGCTAAATTGACAGATATTGACATGCAAATTAAAGGGATCTGGTGGTAAACTGTTCAAGATCTTCTTACAATAATAACATCGATCATACAGTGAATTGACTAGTCTTTAACAATAATGATCACACTAATGGCAGTAGACCATCCGGTTATTACAATATTAGATTTATGAAAATAAGTGTACTTCAAATGATTATTCTGTAAAATTTCAACTAACTGAAAAGTGTTGCACTGAAAATTGAAAATAAATTGGTACTTCGAAAATGGACTAAAAACCAATTGTAATTGAATAATAAACTGCTGCAATTGAATGGTACGACCTAATATGAAGGAAATACATCTTGCAAGTAGTATAGCCTACTGGGAATCTGATGACCAATCTTTGTAACAATTTTTTAATTTCAATCTATAATCTGTAATCATGCAATGGTACTGCTCCCTTTTCAAAACTAGTACAGTTTCCAAAATACACAAACAGGGGCTATGATCAAATACAGAGGTGGTATAGCCAGCAGACATGGATCCATATTTCAAATCAGTCACTGAAACTGCTTAAAACAGATGTTATGGATCACGCAAGAACTAGTACGACCTCATAAAGTGCACACAAAGAGCTTTGATCAGTTCTTGAATTTGTATGAACAGTAGGTAGGATGTGTGGCCAGGTTTTTAGTGGTGATTACAGCATGAAATCAGCACTTCAAACCCCTGTATGACCTGCCAAATAAACACTACAACTTCTGCAAATCTACGGCTAGACAAGCAAGTATGGACTGCTGCAAGTTTGGGTTAATAATGCTATCTCAAGACAAAATTGTATGGCTTAATGTTGTTAAACTCTCCAAAATAGAACTGATAAATAAACAACAAAATTTATATCACCTTTCAACAAAATCTAAAATCTTCAAACCAAAAAATCTTCAACAATTTTAGCACAATGGCAATCGCTGTGGATTTACTCTAATGGTTAGAAAGCTTTTCATCCTTAGACAATTGAAGAAGTCACATTCATTCTCTAGAAATAAAATTGATAAAATAAGTAAGAAGACCTTTTTTTGAAAACAATCTTCCTTATATAACTTTTTCAAGGGAAAATAATAATATTATATTCTTTTATTTTATTTATCTCTCAAAGTTATGAAATATAAAGTGTTCTTTCAAACACACTTTTAGGACCTTGGGCTTAGTGACAGTTTTAAAACTCACTTATAACAACCTTTTTAAATAAACATATATGCCATCTTTTTAGAATATAATATAAAGTTATTTTTTAACAACTTAAATTTAATTATTTAATTATTTACCTTTTTACCACTCCACTAGCCAAGGGGGAAATATGAGAAAAAAGGCTAATGCTCTTCACTAATTTTACACTAGAAAATGGGACATGATAGTCCTCCCTTCTCAAAATTGCTTGTCCACAAGCAATTATAAATTGAGATGCTACAAAATCTACACTCCTTGTCATGTGGCATCCTCAACTTGAAAATCCTTCCAATAGACCAAATATTTTTTTGTACTCTTGTTTCTTAGTTTCTATTCCCTAGTGTCAACAATTTCTTTAGGAACCAAAATAAACTTCCCTTAATCATCCAATGGAGGTAGCTCAATTGGAGTGACATGATGCCCAAGTGTCTTCTTGAGGCAAGAAACATGAAATACATTGTGAATTTTACTCTACTCAAGCAGTCCTAACTCACTCATATACAACTTCCCAAATCCTTTGCTTGATTCTATATGGTCCATAGAAATAGGGCATAAGCTTCTTTGCTCCACTCTTAAGAGAGCATTGCTTGTATGCTTGCAATCTCAAGAAGACCATGTTACCAACTTCAATAGTGCGCTCAATACGATGTTGATCTACATATTTTTTTTTATTTTGAGCATGATGGAGGTTGTTCTTGATATTTTTTAAGATATCTTGACTTTGTTGAACCAAATCTTTAGCTCTTAGAACCCTATTGTCAAAAGTAACAAGGCCAGTAAAAGTTTGGGCCTCATAACCATACAAAGCCATAAATGGTGTCATCCCAATAGACATGTGATAAGTGGTGTTATAACAATGCTCTCCTAGATAGAGCCATTTAATCTATGCCTTTTGATGACTAGCTGCATAGTTCTTCAAGTAGCCTTCCACCCATTTGTTAACAATTTCAGTCTACTCATCTGTTTGGGGATGGTAACTAGTACTAGGGTAAGTTTAGTTCTTTCCAAATGAAAAAACTCCTACCAAAACAAACTTAGGAATCTATTGTCTCTATCACTCACTATATTTTTAGGAAAACCATGGAGTTTAAACATTTATTTGAAAAACAAATCAACAGCCTCTGGTGCTTTATATTCTAAGAAATGGCAAAGAAATGGGCATACGTTATGAATCTATCAACCAAAACATATATACAGTCTTTACTCTGCACTTTTGAAAGCCCAGTAATAAAATTCATGGAAATACTTTCTCACTTCTAATTCAAATTGATAGGGGCTGCAACAAGCCTTTTGGAAAATTTTATTGTCTTGTTTTACTGACAAACAAAACACTCCCTTGTGTGGTTAAGGACATCATCCTTAAGTCATTTCCATGAAAACCTTTCTTGGATCTTCTTATATGTCTTGAAGCACCTGGGATGGCCAATTAAAGGTGTATGATGGACTGCTCTTAAAATCTTATCTTTCATCTTAGATTAAGGCACCAGATAGATTCTATTCTTGTAAAGGATGAGGTCATTAACTACTTCCTACTTGTCATCTTGTAATCTACCTTCCAATATGTTAGTAGCAAAGACATTTTTGGAATATTTTACTAAGATGTGAAGCTTCCAATCAACTATAATATTGGTCATAGAACATAAAACAAAAATTTCTTGACAAAGAATCTGCTACAATATTCTTTAGAAAGCATCTGCTACAATATTCTTTTTACCTTTAACATACTCTATGCCAAAGTCATATGCTTGAAGTTTGCTTACCCATTTTTGGTGTTTTTCATTGAGATCTTTCTGTCTCAAGAAGTACTTCAAACTATTGTGGTTTGTTTTGACTACAAACTTTCCTTCCATTAGGTATTGTCTAAACTTAGCCAAAGCATACATGATGGCCAACATCTCTTTGTCATATATTGAGAACCCTTTTTCTATTCCTCAAGTTTAAACTCTCAAAAGCAATTGGATTCTTATTTTGTATTAAAATAGTTCCAATCCTTATTCCTTTCTATTGAAGCATCACATTCAAGAACAAAAGGAAGAGTAAAATCGGGAATGGCCAACACTAGACATGTAACTCATCACCTCTTTGAGTTTGTTAAAAGTTTTCAATGTTGAAATGTATCAAGTGAAGGCACATTTTTTCATCAAATCAATCAAGGGCATTGCTAACTGAGAGAAACCCTTGAAAAATATTTTGTAATAGCTATAGAGGCCAAATAACCCTCTTAATTGAGTCAATTTTTTTGGAGGAGGCCAATCTGAAATAGCTTGAATCTTTTCTTGATCAACTTGAACCCCATGAGCATTGACAGCATGACCCAAGTACAAAATTTCAGTCATTCTGAATTCACACTTAGATTCTTTAGCAAATAGAGATTGAGCCTCCAAAATGCCCAAAACTTCGTCCATATATCTCAAATGATCCTCTGAGGTTTTGCTGTAAATAAGTATATCATCAAAGAAAACTAGAACAAATTTCCTTAGCTGCTTATTAAACACTTGGTTCATACAAGATTGGAAGGTGGTTGGACCATTAGTCAAAGCAAATGGCACGACTAAAAATTCAATGTCCATAATAACACTTGAAGGTCATTTTATGAACCTCTTCATGAAATTTAATTTAATGGTGTCCCAATCTAAGGTCTATTTTATAAAAATAGACTACACCATATAACTTATCAATCAGCTCATCGATCATAAGAATTAGAAACCTATTCTTGATAGTCTTGTTGTTTAGAGCTCTATAGTTGATGCACATTCTCATGTTCCCATTTCATGTGGCCCGTTCCTTTTATTTCAAACAAATGATCAAAGATGTAGCATCTATTGGTTCCCTCATTTGTACCCCTTGGAGATCATAAACTACACACTACCCTCCTAGACAAAGAATATTCTAAAGTTAATTTGCTAATGGAGAATATGAGGCAAACTTGGATTAGGACGGGTTGTTTTATTGTGATGGATGGGTAGATCGATATTAGACATCAGCCACTCATTAATATCATAGTCACATGCCTAGCTAGCTCTTATTTTCTTAGAGCCATGGATTGTTCAGGGAAGCGTAAGGATGCAAACTTCTAGTTTAGCATTTTGAGAGAGGCCATAAAGGAGGTTGGGGCCTCAAATGTTGTACACGTGGTCACTAATTCAGCATGTGTGTGCAAATTGGTTGGTATGATGTGGAGGGTGCTTACAAGCACATCTTTTAGACCCCATGTTGTGGTCATGTATTGAACAATGCATTGAAGGACATAGGGAAAATAGATTGGGTGAAGCAAGTGGTGGTAGAAGCTAGAGATATTCAAATGTTCATTTGCAACCACCACACCTCACTTTCTCTCTTCGGGATGTCTTCAAATAAGGAATTCATCAATCCTATTGAGACAAGATATGCTAGTTACTTCATTTTTATTAGAGAGGATGATTGAGGTGCATGAGCCTTTGTAATTGATGATGGTGAATTCAGAGTGGATTAGAAGGCCTAATTCAAGCTCTACTGAAGGAAAAACCATCAAACAAAGGATCCTTGATGATGATTAGTGGTCCAAGTTGTGAGGTAAGATATTGCTGATTTTATTATCAAATATTAAATATTAAATTGCTGATTTTCATATTAAATTTCTGAATTTAATATTTTAATTTTATTGTTCAATGTTTCAACTTTTGAAGTTTCTAACTTGTCAATTAATTCTTTTGAACGTTTTGTTTGCATTTTGCAGATATGTTTGCTCTTTCATCTCACCTGTTGCATATCTCATTAGATATGCTGATATAGACTCTTCTAGTCTTGGAGAGATATATGAGACATTTGACAGCATGCTTGGAAAGATAAAGCAAACAATTTTGTCTAAGGATCGTACTTTGGGATTATATGAGCAACATATTAAGCCCATTGTGATGTGGAGGTGGAACACAATGAACACCCCTCTTTATATGGCAGCCTTTGCTCTGAATCCAAAATGGTATGCACCAAAGGCTGGAAGGTTGCCTCCTTGTGATGATGAAGAGGTGAAAGAAGGGCTAATGAAGGCCTTTCGAAAGATGTATTCAGTTGAGGAGTCTACAATACTTCGCACAGAATGGCTTGCTTTCACAAATATTCGTGGTCAAACATTTAGTAAACCAGAGGTGAAGATAGGTAGAGCTATGTTAGCTCAAATTGACCCTATTGGATGGTGGACATGGCATGGGAAGGATACACCACAGTTGAGGATGCTTGCCATTCGCCTTCTTTCACAGATTTCTAGTTCCTCTACTGTAGAGAGGAATTGGTCCACATATGGCTTTATCCACTCCATCAGGAGGAATAGACTTATCTCTAGACGAGTGGAGAAGCTAGTGGTTGTGCATAGTGCTCTTCGACTTTAGGATCGTTGGACTCCAAATTATCGACAAACTCCAACTTTACGGTGGGATGTTGATCCTGAAGACATCGCCTAGGTTGATGAGGGGGAGGTACTAGAGGGATTGGTTGGGATTCCGTTGGATGAGGCGTACCCTCACAGTGGCAGTGACTCAGAGGAGGACTCCGATTTTGATGTTATGTATTAAGGTTCTATAATGTATATATTAATGCTTTATCAATGTTATCATATGAATATTTAAAATTTCCCTATATATTTAAAATTTTCCCTATTTTTTATATAGCCGTCCCCTTTGCTGTCCCCAAAAAAGGCCTGAAAAATTGGGGACTCCAAAACACATCCCCTCATCCCTTGTCGTTCCCATCTTGGAAACTTGGGGTAACATAGATTATTTTCCTTTTTAGCACCCCATTAGCTTATGGGAAAAAATGAGGAAATAGGCTAAGGGCATTCATTGATTTTACGCTAGAGAAGGGGACATAACAAACTACTATGAGTGGAAAGCTAGAAGAAGGCGAGCATGTGAAGGTTGAATTTAGAGGAAATGGGAGGCTTTAGAGGTAGGGAACAAGGATGGTAATCTTTTGGAGATTGAAAGCCCTTGAGGTGCTTTATTTGTAATGAAAACTATAAGGCCATGGACTGCCCTCAAACCCCAAAAGGGTGATGGTGGCCCAAGAAGAAGATGGACCATAGAGAGAAGAAGCTAAAGTGGAGTCAGGAGAGAACTTAATGTTGATAAGAACGTTAATATCTAGTGACAAAGAAACCCATGAAGTTGATTGGTAGAGGAAGAGTGTCTTCTAAGTAAAATGGAAATCTAAGGACAAGGTGTGTTAGGTAATCATAGATAGTGGATCTATAGACAATCTGGTGGGTATAAACATGGTTGGCAAACTATAGCTTGCTTGCATTCCAAAATCCAACCCCTACAAGTTTTCTCGTTAAAGAAGGATCATAGTGTGCTTGTGGATAAATCTTGTCTTGTGGTATTCAAAATTGGTCCTTATGTAGATGAAGTGCTCTATGATGTGGAGTCAATGGATGCATGCCATTTTCTGTTGGGTAGGCCTTGGCAGTAAAATCCATTAGGGTAGAGAGAATACTTATCAGGCTCAGCATGCAAGAAAGAAACCACTTTTGAAACTGTGGAAAGAAGGAGGAGCATTGAAGTGGCAACTTTGTCTCTTCTAGTGGAAGCTAGATTTGAACTTGAAGAGAAAAACAATTTTCTAGGTCAGCCAAGAACTGAGCTGGAGGCAAATTTGGGAGTAAAAGAGACAAATGATGTGAAGAGTGAGGTGCAACCAAAATTTGGTGTGGAGCTACAACAAGATTCAACTAACAAAATTCTAGGTGAACCTCAAGAGATAGACGCTGAAGTTTCAGTTGACTGTAATCTTCACTCATTGGATTGAAGGGGATAGTGAATTGTGGGAGTATGAGCATGATCATAGAAGATCTTCCATGGACGTGATAAAAAAATTGCTCAAAAGTGACTGCCTAATTCATTATGAGAGCAGTAATGCAAAGTATAATTGGAGCAAGGGGAAGAATTTCAAGTCTATTGGTGATTGTAGCAGTGATTATTCTGTTGATTCGGCATTAGGGACTTTACCTAGCTTTACCGGTCCAACTGAATGGTGGAATCAGCACTAGACTCCTGAACCTGGAAGAACATGGGGTGGAAGCTTTAGTGGTGGCTTGAATTGTGACAAGGTATCCCAATAGAATACTTTGAAGACGAGACTACTTGAAGGTCTATGCCCTCTTACTGGTGGCAATGTAGCTCGGTTCTTCTGAACCAGGAGGTTCAGACTTTTTTAAACACAGGGAGAATGATGTAACCATACTCTTTATGGCTGGGTCCTCCACTCTCCCATTAGTACCTTATGTTTATTGTGTAAATTTTTTTTTTGTGACGGCCATGTAGTGGCCTTTTTGTGAGCTTATTTTGGATAGACTTTTATTTGTGGAGAGGAGCGATATTTGAGGACAGGCCTATAGGAGGTAGATTTTTAGTGGTGCTATGGATTGTTCTTTGGGGACTGTTCAAAAAAATATTTTTGTATTGGGTGCTCACTATTTTGTTTTCTGTTTTGATAATGAATAAAGGAAACCCTGTCATATTTTCTTCTGGTATAATCTGAGCATGATTCTTCCTCATTTTTTTTCTGCATTTTTTGGGTACTGCTTTCAGTCTTGAGCATGAATTGTAGGAACAGGGTATTCTGTTGGAGTTTATTTGCAGGGTTATAGTAAACTTTTGAGCTTAACTTGCAGGAGAGTACATGTTGTCCTGAGGCAAATTTGCCGGAGCAGAGGTTGATTTGCATCAGTGCAGGACACCTTAGAGAATTATCTGCACTCGCAAATTCCTGTTGTTGATGAGGAACAAGGTATTGCAGAAGGAATTTGCATAAGAGTTCGGAGTGAGTGAAGACAAGGTATTACAGCCAGTTAAAAGGC
This sequence comes from Sequoia sempervirens, assembly GCA_007258455.2. Classification (NCBI taxonomy): domain Eukaryota; kingdom Viridiplantae; phylum Streptophyta; class Pinopsida; order Cupressales; family Cupressaceae; genus Sequoia; species Sequoia sempervirens. The sequence goes on from VDFB02271859.1 coordinate 133,771, forward strand.
ATTGGGCTGAGATAGGTTTGACTTTGGCTCAAGTTATGTAGCCCATTATTTACGTTCATATAGCATTTAGATAATAAAAGGGAAGTATAGTATTTATAATTTATTTCTTGCTTAGAAAGGATGGTGGCGCCCAGTTAAGTGTAACACTTGCTTGAACCCTCGGTTGTGTGTGTCTAAGAGGCCGGATTTTGGTTTACTTGAATGGCCCTGGGTGCACAAAGAGCCCATTCAATTGAGCTATTCATCAATTCAGTATAAGCAAAATTGAATGACCAACCAAAAAAACGCTTGACCCAATCCTGGTTGTGGCAAGTGAGAACTGAATTCCTTAATTTCTTTTCTTCTTTCTTCAAGTAAACTGTATTTAATTTTGGACCTCAGAAGTAGAAATCTAAAATTCAAAATTCAAATATAGATATTTGGAGCTTTTGGATTGCATTACATGGTCAGCCTAGACTCTGTGCTTGAATGCATATCGGGAGTTGACCTGGAAAGTTGTAAGATCTAATTATCTTTATAGTGTAATATTAGCAACACCACAAGCAGGTTTATATTACAGAGCTCTAATTCATTGAAGTTTTCTGGTCCGATAAAATAAAACTTGCTCACTGTAGCATTCACTTTAAAATTTTCTCAGTTCTCAACTAGTAGCACTTACAAACTGAGATTGTAACTAAGTAGATTCACTCACGAGATGTTTTGGCAGGTCTTTTCTTGAAACTTGATTAAACATGGTATATAGACAAGATTCATTGTTAGGAATGGCTAAACTGGGAACATTCTGTACGGTATATGAAGTCTCAGAAATCTGTCTCATTTCATGATAATTATGATTGAGGACACACTATTGTTTCAAAGCTAGAGCAGTTTAGAAGTATTTCATTCCACCCTTTGAATTCTTGAGAAAGGGAAAGATAATGGTAATTTCAAATTATTTTGAAGTAATTTTTAGCTGCTTTCTATCAGATCCATCAATCAATTTATTATTTTGCTATGTATTTCTCATTGCATTGCAAGAAATTAATTTGTGAGCTTGTTTCTTAAGCAAGTATTTGGAGAAGCAATAGCTGAAATAGAGTAGTAGTTGATTTCTTACATTTGAGTTCCATAGTAATTCTACAAAGTTACAATCTATTGATTTTTCTGCAGGTGCATCCAGTATTGATGCTTGTCGGCTTAATATTGCTCAATGGAGAAGGTAGGTGACTTGAGGAAAGTTAATTTGCAAGAGCAAATTTAATGAAATTCTTCCTAAAATAATCAAGAATTGTTGTAGGCTATATTTTAGGTATCATCAGCACATGCTTATTAGAACAGAGCAGGTTAGCAATAATATGTTATATACTGGAAGGAAACAATTTACAACCATGCATTATGTTCTAAATGGCTTTTTGTTGATTTTTTTGGTTTTATATAGCTATGTTAGTATACAAGACAGCGCTTGGAACAAAAAACTACAAGAAGGTTCTGCACCTTGTCCTGCAAGCTTTTGCATTTTTCCTAGGAGTAACTGGCATTTGGGCCGCTTACAAATTTCACAATGACAAGGGTATTGGTGGCTTTTACAGTCTACATTCATGGTTGGGCCTTGCCTGCATTTTGTTATTTGGTGTTCAGGTTGTTGGCATCTCTAGTCTCATAACTGTTTTCTGACTTTTGCTTTTTGTTTCTTGTAGCAATACTACTGAAAATTGGTTTCCTTAAGATCATCATAAATTCTGTATCTATGTGAAAGGAATATTTTCTGCTTTCATCAATATGGTTTCTCAGAGTCCTCCACTCTACCATCTTTTCTGTATCTGGTTTTTTTTCCCACGTCCTGCTCTTAAAATGCCAAAGACAGCCTTAATAGCTGCACCAATTTCAGAGAAAGCTTATGAATACTAATCCTTGCATTGACGTGAAATCATGCTCCCTGGACCCTGTTTTCAATAACAAAAGAGTTTGATGGTTCTGTGTTTTGAGAGGATCTTTTTGGCTTAATAATTAAAATCTCATTTAAATCTACTTATCTTACTTTTGCAGTGGCTTGCTGGGTTTGCTTCATTTTGGTACACAAGGAGTGGAAGAATTAATAAACATACTGTATTACCATGGCATGCATTTTTGGGTCTTTACATTTATGGATTGGCCGTGGCAGCTGCAGAGACTGGGTTTCTAGAGAGATTGACTTTCCTACAAGCAAGTAAAACAATATCCAGAGACTCCCTTGAAGCTTTAGTGGTTAACTGTTTAGGACTTTTGCTGGCCCTGCTCAGTGGATGTGTTATTTTATCTACCATAACTCCGAGGATGAGTAAAGATGATATTTACCGAGCATTGCAATAGTGTGTCCTTAGAAAGCTTTGAAACAATAAATATTTTCAATCAGCTAAATTGGCATCTGATCTAATTCATGTCTTCCATACACCGTTTTCTATTATATCATTTTGCTGCGTATTCTTTAGAATTTAAACTAGCTATTATTATATTGAAAGGAAATGACTCCTATTCTCACCCCTTTGGGGAAGAATCTCAAGGCAGTCCATAAAAAGTAATGATAGAGACAAGCTTCCATGGAGCGACCTTTTGAGAGATATAATAACTAATTTGAATATTGCCGATTTATGCACTTAAATAGAAGTTCAAGAACTTATGACAGAAATTCAATGTAATAACTGTCCCTCTGCTACTAGTTTTTTAGTTTTTTAACAACTGGTTCTAACTTAATCGATCAAGCATCTTCCAACTATATAGAAGTGCCAACTTCATATCCTTGCTCACCAGTCTTGACGACGACTCTACACCACCAAGTGGAAAGCTTCCAATATCAAGGTCGTCCCTAGACCTATATCTAAACCTCAAAGGTCCATTCGTAATAACCATGCCAACGTATCCATTTTGCGAATCATAGGTGGTGGAATGTTTCCATTTTCCTAGCTTTGGTTTTGCTCCTTGGTCTCTCTTTTGAACAATGGTTGTCTTTGTTAGGGTTTACTCGAAATGGTCATCTATTTATGCTAAAACCCTAAAAAAACCCTAGGTTTGAGTGTTGCCTTTGCACTTTTTCTTATAATCTTGCATTGACCGACTCCCCTGGTTGTCTCTTGTTCAAGTAACAACTTATGGGTCCTTATCCCATGTCTCTACCGGCCCCTCGTGCCTAAGCTATTGATTGAACCCGTGACTCATTAATATTTTTCCACAAAATACTCTAAATCATAAGTCTAAGTCCCTTTATGTAGCTTTGGGCCCCCTCTTTTTCTAAGTGCACTATCTTTAAAACAACTTTTGTGCACATGCTTAATTAAAATCACTTAAGTGCTAAGAGCTCGACCCGCTTAGGACACGTGTCAAGCCCTTAGCGTAGCACATACCATCTTTAGAGTGCATTTCTTTACCTTTAGCACAAAGCTAAAATGCGTCAGGCGGTGTCGATAGTGGGGATGCGTGCCATTATAATTTTGTAGCGCATTGCCTCTTTGGAGCACATTTTCATAAAGAGAGCGCATAAAGAAAATGCGTTGAGTTGGGATGAACTATGTGAAGACATGTGGTGGCCTTAGCTTTAATTTCCTTCATATTGCATTTCATTAGGCTGAGCGCATTTCAAAAGAGCGATCGATGGGGTTCATCAGATCAGAACATGTGTCATGATCTGGTCGTAGCGCATTTCCTCTTCACAATGTGTTCCTATTTACAAAACACATAGCTAAAATAAGCTAGGTGAGGACAAGTGTCCAAATATTATTGTAGCGCATGCTCCCCATGCATCACATTTTTGGTTCCTCAACGCTAAAGGAAATTGCGCTAGTATGGAGCCATTGAAAGATCAACACTTGTCAATATTTTATTGTAGTGCTTCATTCCTTCAGAGTGCAATTTCATGCTCTCCGAGCATAAAGAAAACGTGCTAAGCATTGGTTAACTACAGGAGGACACATGCTTGTCTATAATTGTAGCGTGGAGCTTCTTCACAATGTGTTTCTTTGCAAGAAGCACATAGTAAAAGGGCACTAGGAGGATGATGTCACCAGAGGACACATGGCATCATTTCATTGTAGCACATGGTTCTAATGGAGTGTAGTTTCAAACCATCAGTGCATAGCGAAAAGGCACTTGACAATCGTCACAGAGATGACGACACGTGTTCGTCCCAAATTTCAGTGCAGGGCTTTAGTGCAACACAATTCCATGGATTGAACGCAAAGCCAAAATCGCTCAAGAATACAAGATGTGAGCGGGACGCATGTCAGCTTTAGGCTTCAACGCAAAGGTTATTCACAACGTGTTTTCACAAAAGCAGATTTAAATGGAATATGTGGTGTATAAAGGTTATGTGCTAGTCGTTGATTTTGTTTGAAGGTGCTCAAATTGACGGTTGGAATTTAAACATGAACGACTAGTTGATTGATGATCAAGTTCATACGTGTGAGCGATCACACAACACTTAAAGCTCAACTATTGCTTTTTTGAAAGCAATAAAACATTGAATTGTTTCATTTCTCATTATAATCGCAAGTGCATTCAAGATTTTTGGAGAATGAAGCTTTCTGAAGGTAAATTTCGAGTACAGAACAACTAGGGATTCGAGCTATTTCCCATATAAGTTATACTCATTTATAATTGTAGAATTGTCTCTAAGATATCAAAAGGATAGTGTAGAAAAGGATTTGTGGGGTTGTTTGCTTGAATTTTCAAAAGGAAAGAGAAAACACTAGAAATTACAAAAATTAAGCATAAACCCTAGTTAAATTAAAAACCCTAGAAAATGAGTGAAGCTAGTGTTAAGACAAAAGGAACTAAGAGGTTCATGGAGGATGATTTAGTGAAACAATTAAGGAATTTAAGGCAAAGGAAACCATAGCTATCACATATGCAAGATATAATGCACATAATAATAGTGGAGAAGCTCTTGGCATTCAACTGGCCGGTTGAGAAATATATTGGATAAGATGTTTCCCATGATTTTTCTTGTCTTTTTGCAAAAGTGAGGCCTATTTTGTCTTATGTGGCCTAGTCAACTTTCTCCTCAAATGTTTTTGAAGTTGTTGAAGGTGATGGAAAGGCTTAACAAAGTACTTGTACTTCTACCTTTCTTCTTCCATCATTTTGGGATCAACAAGAATCTTCTTTAACTACATATGCAATTTGTCTTGCCTTGTAATAGAATATTTGTCTTTCCCCATGTGGATAGTTGTAACTTGTTTTTGTCTGATCCTTTAAGGACAAGATTGTTAAATGAAAATGTGACATTTGTTCATGGTCTGAAGCTTGTTTGCTCCCTTGTTTTTATAAAAGGGAATTTAGGGACATTTTAAAAAGGATCTTGAAAATTTTGTAAGCAAAGCACTTTTGTATTTTCAATATGTATATGTCCAGTCTAGGTTATAGTAGAAAAAGGATGTCAATGTAACTATAAATTTTGTATGATAGTACTAGCTTATAGCATCAAATATAATGGCAATTTTGCAAGCAATTGTCTCCTAATTGCATCTATCTTTAACATTTATGACTAAAAATTGATCAAGGATCTTTTTCTATTCATCTTTGTAGTTTTTCTTGTGAATGAATGTTTCTTTCATGGCTTTTACTCAAGGAGTAAATTAATTTTCTTTGTGAGAGATGTTGAATGTTTTAGGTACATACAAGGATTGACAAGTAGAATTGATTGCAGAGTTCTAAGGGGGGATAGTGTAAGGCATTATCTTTAAGCTTTAGAGTTAGAATGAATATTGTTGTGCAAGTTCTCAATTGCATTTCCCTTGACTCCGTGGCCTAGGTCTAAGGCACCAGTTTGTGCAAAAGTTTTGGTTATGTTCTTCATGATCATCAAATTTAGAAACAAATTTCCCTTCAAGCAATATTTATTGTATAATATTATTTGCATACTCTTATATACATAATTGCAATAAACTCCAAGAAATTAGCCCCTTTTGTTGTTTATCTATAAATCTTGGTCATAAAGAAGAGAGTATATTTGTTTTAAAGCAATATCTGGTATCAATTGTGTGAAAGCTTAGTTGTTATTGCATAGGACCACCCTCCTAGGTTCTGCAGAGCCTAAAGTGTAGAGGAGAAAATTGTTGATATCCTTCTCCTGTTCATTGGCCAACCCCTAAAACAATTGAGCATAAGAATTGGCTATTCATTTAGGTTGTTTTAGGATTCAGTTGGAGCTTATAGCACAAAAACAAACCAACAATAGGCTCCATAGTTCATGCACTAGTGTTAGAGAGAATTCATCCTTTCATCTTGTATGAGATCTCTAATTTCATTTTAAAATCACAAGTATTTATTAAGCTTTTGCTTTCAATTTAATTCAATTAAAAATAAATTATATCAAACACATTCCAAACAAGTGTCAAGGTTCCATGCCAACATCAGTGTACGAAAACACACAAAACCAAATAAGGACCATATCAATCCAGCATCATGTGTTCACACAATCATTGGCTTAAGCATACATCATTTTGGCACATGGTTAGCCCTTGCTTGTGTTGCATACACAGGGGATTAGCTCTTATATGCCTCACAAATACACATGGGAGTTAGCTTATGCATACATTGGCTATACACATGGTGACTAGTTCATACCCACATCACAAGTATGTACATAAATAACTATTTTAGGCATACATCACATATATGTATTGTAAATAGTTCACATTTATGTCACATATGTAGAATGCAATAACTTGTTAACCTCACAAGTACATAGTGATTAGCTCACATAAAGAACTTGTAGTTGCAACTCTACTGCAAACATCTTTTCTCTCCCAGCTCACTAACACATGAAATTGTAAGTACATCCCATTCAGAAGAAAAAAATGTCAAAGCATCCTATACTACATTGTGGGTCCCTTTTTTTTCCAATATACTACCATCTATGATAACCAACAAGTATCCCATAATTTTTGTGGTCATCATGGGTAGGGGCATAAGTATAATAATGCACACAATACTAGAGGCCATTTTACATAAGTACACGATGATTGACTTAAACATAGTGACCAACTAGCAATAGGAAGTGGATCCAATGCTATTACATGTATATTTCTATTATTTCATTCACTAACACTTACTCCTTAAGTGCATCCTAGCCAAAAAAGGAATGTTGGTGCATCTCATACTACACTATGGGTCCCATCCTTTTGCTTGATTCTCCACACTTGTGATGATGAGCAAGCATTGCATACTATTTGTGATCATTATTAGATAAGGTGTAAGTGTAACAACACACATCACATAAGACCATTAATAAGATTCCCATGGTCCGTTAAACCTTTCAAGTTGATGCATTTGACATCTATCACCTCCATACCACTAGTGAAAGTTGGTCTAACCTGGTATTGGGTAGCTCTTGATATCTATCACTTACATGGTAATGATGAAAGTCAGCTAAGCCTTATTATACTAAGGGTAGCCCTTGGTTTTTGTCACCTCCATGCTATTAGCAATAGCCAACTAGACTCTAAGATACAACTAGCTCTTGGCATCCATCATTTGCATGGTATTGGTGTTAGTAAGCTAAACTACACTTGCATCATATCATAGAGAACACCTGGTATTCTTTACCTTTGTGCTACTGGTGAAATCCAACTAATCCATAAGATGTAGTGGATGACACTTGACATTTGTCATTATAGGATACTGGCGACAATTGACTATCTACATCTGTATTATACTCGGTTCTGACATGTGAGGTAATCTTGTAGCTAAGTACATAGAATCCACACATAACAAGGGTTCATAAATACTAGTCAAGTTGATCTAGGTACATGCCACAATCAAGTGATCTATGAATCTATACATTAGGTCCTATAGGTTTTGAGGTCAAATCATTGACACATAGTAACACATTGAACCCACATGTGTGGGCCTCTATTCAAACACATATATACATGAACTAATACAAACTCATAGTAATATAGTCCTTCATTTCATTCAATTGTTATTTGTCAACACAATATTTAATAAACATAAATTAACTCACATTAGTAATATTAGACAATGTCTTGCCTCTAAGTATACAACTTTTTTATATTGCCAATCATAAGACTTATCTCAATATTGCCTTTAAATACACATGAGTAGGCCTCCATAACTCATTCATAGCCATGGCATGGCTGAGTTTATCATGCCCTTCTTTATTAGAAGGATAGACCTCACTAGGTCTTGAGTCTTACTTGTACCCTCCTATACTGGTTAACAATCCAAGACACAAGGCCATAGTGTTCAACACATAAACTCCGATTATTTTAGCTAGATAAGTTTAGAAGCATTCTCACCCATTCATATCGATACAAACCATGATGATAATAACTTTAAAATTTCATCCAAGATTGGAGTAGATTTTGGAAAGCCAAACATCACAAATGCTATAGCAAGTAAGCTTGATGATGATATGTTTCCTTTTCATTGGCTCAAATCTATATAGTGGGGACATATTAATTGGAAGGGCGAGTTTATCGCCACTAGTGCAGATTTCAACCTCAAGTGGAAGTACAGTAAGGAGGGAGAATTATTAAAGCTTAAGAACAACCCCAAATCTTGGAGTTATCCCCTAAACCCTCCGTATGGACTTGGGTCACAAGGGTATCCTTCACCCAAGGGCTACCTAAATACTTGCTTCCAAATGGGATTGAAGTTCCACACAGTTCTCACAAAATCTCTCATATTTTCTCATAACTAAGGTTTCCCAACCACTCCAAGTAACATTACTAACATGAGTGAAATAGAAGGAATATTATAGAAGAGAAACCATAGAAAGAACTAAAACTAAATAGGGTAACAAATCACCATTTACCAATACCCATTCTAAAATAGAGTTCCATTGATTACTATTTCATATCCGAACATGGTTCCTTTAAATGAGTTCCCACCAATTAATAATACTTGATAGTTGACGGGGATCCCCAATTAAGTTCACCCTTTAGTGAACATGTACTAAAGAAATTTAAAGGACACCAAGATCTAAAATTAAATCAATACCAAAGTAATAACAATTATGCAAAAGCCCCAAATATGACTCCATGTGGGGTCCTAATTGTCATATGGTTAGCTTACATGATCAATTAAGAATTGAATTAATGCAATTAGATCCTAAAACATTAAGAATCTACAAGATAATGATCAAATAAAAGTCATAGTCAATGAAATTCATTTAACATTGCCATAAAGATTTAACTAAATCAATGAAACCTAATTCTAAACAATTGAATCAAATGCCAAGCAAATCTCCAATCCCATCATGGATTGATGCAAACTTGTAGTGATGTGGATTGCTCAAATTTGCTTAATCCATTTGTAAAAGCTTAGTTGAAGTGGGATGATTCACAAAAAGGTTCTCAAATTGCTCAAAGTTGGCTCAAGACTTTGAGAGAGCAAGGATGTTATGAAGATTATGAATGAATTATTGAAGAGGAGAGACTTTGTTTTATAGATTTTGAAAATTTTGATCAATGGTCAAGATTCGATCTCATGATCAATGGATGAGAGGAAAGCAAGGAGGTGAGTGTGGATCAAGAAGGATCAATGGTTGAGGATTCATTAAAGCCCAAAATATCCCTTATTTCATGGAAATAGGTTGGAGATATTTTGATTTAGAAGGAAGAATTTGAATTTGAAAAAGGGAATATTCTTTGTGCAAGTTGGAGAGTTGGAGGAAAATTAGCCAATTAAACAATTATGAAAATCATTTAATTGTGAGGATGAGGGGAATTAAGGTTTTTAATTAAATAATTGAGAATTATTTAATCACATGGGATTATTAATGTGAAAATGATGAGTTAATCAAATAACCTTAATTATTTGATTAATAGGGGAATAAAGTGAATTTAACTAAATAATTGAACATTATCTAATTAAATAGAGGAATTAGGGTGAAAATGAGGGAAATGATGTTAATATGTAAAATCAAGATGTGTGATATGCTTAGGACAATTTTAGGTATCTACATTTTATCCCTCTTTGAAGCAAGGTACTTGTTGCGTTATTTCAAAGAGTTGATGTTGCTCAATTTTTTTAAAAAAATTCCCCTAATTCTACCCGATACCCCATTGTGCCCCAATGAGATGGTATGTTGCCCCCTCGAGAGTTTGGTCGAAAAAATTGTTTTTAAGGTCGAGATCATGACAAGGTTATGGGAGTAGTCCTGCTAAGAAGAGGACAGAAATAAATTCCTAGGAAGTCGATAAAATGATTGGGATCGATGACCAAGATTGAAAATAGGCTAGCAGGGCGGCCGCAGGCAAAACCCTAGGGTTTGGGGTTCATATATAGGAATTTAAGCTCAAAATATCCTCATTTGCACACTTTTCTTTATAGAGACCTAGAGCTTTGAGCTGTCAATTTTCTAGGACACCTCAATATGGCGCTTATTCCTCATGCAACACATCACGCAGACAGGGTGTGCCAATTTCAGAGGCTATTGAGAGCGGGCCCACTTGTACATATTATGTTAATTTTTGTTTGCACGTAGTTGTAGGGTGTCAATTGGTAGCTAAACGTAGGAAAACAAATGTGTTGATCCATGAATTGATGTAATTGTAACTCGACATGGCACAAATATAATCGTGTAATGCCATAGTTGTCAAATCATGCCACAGTTGTTAAAATGTATCACAGTTGTGATGCCTTAGCATGGATAAAGCGACGTGTTTGAAAACACGTTCACGATTGAATCTGGGGGTTCAAAGCATTTGAAAAATGGTCTGTGTCTGACTATCAAGCTTTGCCACATTTGCAAAAAGCAACACGTTTGTTCTTTTTCTCAAAAGGCAAGCTTTTTATCAAAATTTTGGTAATTTGATGTCGTGGGTGTTATGCTTGTAGATGGTACTTCATCCTATCTACTCTAGGGAGTGGAGACTGAGGATCATGGATCAGATGACGCTCTTGGGAGAGATTGAGATTGAGTTTCTTTCTTCACTTGGTCTCAACTATACTGCATATATGCCTGAGATTAGAGCTCATATGGTGATGATGACTGTGCTCATGGAGCGATGGAGATCAAATACAATCACTTTCCACCTTATGACAAAAGAGTGTGATTACATTGGAGGATTTCTGGCGCATCCTTAGGGTGTCGATTGAGGGTGTACACATTATTTTTGATGTGGATCAAGACACAACATCCATGCAAAGAATTCTTGGAGAGGAGCTAGACATTGTAGATGGACAACTTGATCCGAGACCTTACTATGGAGAGGTCAATGAGATTGTGTTGAACCTAGCAGAATTGATTATGGGACCCATCATTCCAGAACGACGATCAAGAGTATTCCCAATCATATGGGGTTTTATTATTGAGGGCATTACCTATGCGTGGGGACCTTGCATCCTTACACACTTATATCATGTTATGCACCAGGTTTGCTATAAATTTACAACCAATTTATCTATAAGAGTGTCTCTTCTTCATATATGGGCATGGGAGAGGATAGCAGTGGCTCGAACAGTAGGAGAGTCTGAGAGGGAGGCAGGGGATCCATTTGTATAATGTCATGTCCCTTTTTTTGAATTTTCTAAAAATAGAAAATTACTAGTTTTAGTAAGCCAGTTATCCAAAAATAGTAAGTCAGGACTGATGAATGAATAAACCGAAAAGGTTTATATTTCAAATTGATTGGGACAAACCTGATTTAATGATAAATATTAAATATTATTTCAAGGTTGTTAATTTTCTCAAAGTGGTATGGGTTTTGGGAAGAGCATATTTGGCTAAAAAAGCATATTTAATTGCTTATGACAATATTTGTCAAAAAACCAATTATTTGGGAAACAATTGATTCATGGAGGCCAATTGGGGAAAAAAGAGTTAAAAATCATGGAATTCAAGATTCTTTCCATTTTGGAGTGGAGTTTTGGGCGCCAACTTTACCTTTTGCATGTGGTTTGTATTAAAAGAAAAATTATAATTTTTCACTCATTCATTCTATGCATGTTATTCTCACAATTTGTGATTTTTCTTCCAAGGATGGGAAACCGAAGAAGGAAGAACTCAGAGGCTAATAAAAAAAGGAGTTTTAGGCTTGGAGGTAGTGGTTTTGATGGTCCCTAGGATCAGATTCATACAAAGTCTAACATTGTGCTTCATCTATTTTAGTTTAAAGTATTTCTTTCAATATTTGCAGGTGTAGTTTTGAGAATAAGTGAGTTGTGTGCTTTAGTTTTTTTCTGTTGTAGGTGTTGGAAAAACAAGGACAAACAACTAAGAGGGGGGGTGAATCAGTTGTCACAAATTTTTTAAACTTCTTCTAACCTTACTTAACTTAATCTCAGATCTAATGAAAGATTAATAAACCATAAACAATTAGCACATCAGAGAGATAGAGAACACCAAGATATTTACGTGGAAACCCTATTAGGGGAAAAACCACGGTGGATGTTAGTCCACAATATTATACCCTATTAAAAGTATAATGAGAAATAAGGGGAATGCACATGCATTTAGGCACACTACCTAGAGCTCACTGCTCAAATACAAAAGATGACTCACTGTCCAAAAGGAGTTTGGATTAAAACCATCCAAAAAGTGAACTGAAAAAATAGCTTCTACATAAGCCTGATTACAGTTCCAGTTAGGCACAAAAAAACCTTCTTCACTCTTCGCTCAACTTCTTCACACTTTGCTCAATCTTCTTCACACTCTGCTCTGCAATCGAATGATTTGGACACTATTCACACATCTGCACTTTCTCTGGCATACATTTGCTCTTATGCACACTCTAACTTCGATCAAACAATCACTCTTATATATCCGCAACATGAGATAACACAAACAACTTAGTCGGCTAGGGATATAAAACATATTTTCAATGTCGGCCCAAATTTACAAATAAATTTGCAATGCAAATCCACCAAGGTCGGCCACAACATAGTGGAGACCCAAATTAAGAACTCCAACACAAAAGACTTCAATTAATTTCACCTTGAAGATCCACAACACGCTACCATCAACATGTCGGCCAAGAACATGAAAAATGAAACATACAGAGAAAAATCTTCAACCACAAGCACACCGATCAATGTGGACGTACCACAAAGATAGAGCATGATCTAGAAGCATCCAACATCAACAAGAACTAACAAAGAAAAATTGGCAGCAACAAAAACACATAAACTACAATCCAGAATACTGACAAAACCCACAAAAATATTGCCAGAACACAATTGTTCACAGCACAATCAAATCTTCACGCGGACCTTTGAAACTTCCGATGGATGAACGAGATACACTCAGCGGAAAACCCTTTAATCCACAACAACTGATCTTTGATGTACAAAACAAGACACCTTCAAGACCTTCACAGTTCCACTGGGAACTTGGAACACTTCTTTTAACAATTTTCTCAATATCCTCGACATATAGAGCCTTCAATACACCAAATGCTAATAGTGTTGACATCAATGACAACCACATATCAACAACACATCCACAACATCCAACAATAGGTTGCAACATATATATTTGTATCAGTGACATATCTTTATGTAATATTGCTGCTCAAATTATTAGAGTTTGGTTTGATGAGTTGTGTTGAGTTTGGCATCCATTTGGTGCATATTTTGGCCTACATTTGTTGGGTTTCTCTATATATTTTACTGCAGTTGTAGTTTGTTGTTAGCTGTTGTTTATGACAGAAAATATGATGTATCTTCATGGTATTTTCATTTATATAGCATCACATGACAATTGCTCACATTCTTGAGTTATATTTGCACATATTGGTGAAGATAAATTCATACCCGATTTCATTGTTTGCTGAGGGTTTGCAATATTAAAGTGTGATATTATTTATTAAATAAATCTGAAATATTTTCCAACAAGAGACATTACAATGGTATTAGAGTATCATATGATAGTTGGAAACCATCTTATATTGATTTGGCACAATTTTTGAAGTAGTAAATTCAATACCCAATTTGCTCAAATTGAAGAATATCTTTCTTATTTAAAATATTTTAATTTGGGACATTACATATACAGATATGCTCCCATGCTCACACATCATCACATGGGAAAGTTGCATTTTTGGAGGGGTGTCTTTGATACCATATGACCAAGTTTGTCTAGAGACCATGGCTGCAGTGTGAGGCATGAATAGATGATCACCTCCATTTAGCATACTGTCGATAGAATTGTTGGTTGATTCGGCGTACACCTTATATCCTTGAGAGGTTTCTACTAGATAGAGTGATGAGGCAGTTCGGGGAGAGACAGGTAGTACCTACAAACGACTATCATGCTATCTTTTCCAGGACAGTTAGAGAGATAGTTGAGTGGGGTGGTGTGGCAGTGTCATAGACAACACTTCATGAGTTTTCACAACTTGCTCCCTAGCCTTGGGGATGGGCAAGAGGTCTAGATGATCCTAGGAAAAAACCGAATTATGATACTTGGTGGGTACAATGATGACCACTGCGATTTACACATCCAACTTGGGTGAGCCTGATGGATGAGACAAAGAGTTGTAGCAGAGGCTCAAAGGGATGGTCAATAGGTCGACGAACAAGTGCCATAGCAGGTAGCACAACAGGTTCTCCTCAACAGGTGCCACCACAAGTAGATCCACAACAGGTACCCCCTCATCAACAAGATCACCAACATGAGGCTAGAGGGGACAACGATCAGGACGCAGATGTTCGATTAGCATTGGTATTATCTGGGAGGGACTAGGTTCTCCATGAGGGAGCCAATTATAGATCAGAGCGGGACCAGGTGATAGCTTAGCTCATACAGATGACAACGAAGAGGGATTAGGCCCTCACTGAGTGAGATCATAGAACATTAGAGAAAGATCAAGCCTATGCAGAGAGAGAACAACATGTTGCAGAGTGCGATGCAGAGATCGACTACTGACAACAGGCAGAGGCTTAGGTAGTGTAGATTACTGCTGAGAGAGATATAGAGCATGCTTGGAGGATGCATGTAGAGATTGCACAGGGATCCATGATCATGGAAACACAATATCTACAGGATACGAGATCCCTCATACATGAGGCCGCATACTATAGGACACTGTACCGAGCAGTTGTCCCTAGGCAGCGTAGGCAGCCTAGATTTTTTGCTCGAAGCAACACAATGGGTATATCAGGACGCTTAGATGGTGGGTTAGTAGGTCATCCTTCCCAACAGGTGCCAAGACAAGGTGAGCAACCATATGGATCACTGAGACATGATCAACAACAATAGTAGCAAATTATGGGTCCACCACCTTTTCGACTTCCTTTTGATAGAGAAGAGCGAGGGAGCTCAAGGAAGCTCAGATATTGTATAGATATTCTTTGATGTACATACTATTGATGTAGACACATTTGTATACATTCATCATCTTTAGAGCCTTATGTAAAAATATGTATTTTTTATGTATATTGTATCACACACTTGATATATGTATTAGATATTTTGTATCATGACATTTTCATTTTTGATGATATATGAGATGAGTGATGATTATGCGGCCATTGCATGGTGTTATGATGTATGTTTTGATGTGATGATGCTACGTGTTTCTAATGATATGTGGATGTAGGATGCATGACATGGATAATGATATGATCATGATTTCTTTTTTGTATTTTTCATATGGTATTTCATGATGATTATGCAGGATGTATGATATGAGATGGTACTAACCATTTATGGAGGCAGGGTGGATGCATATTTTTTTGTTATATGTCATGATACTTGTTTAGAAATGTTAGTATGATAGAAGAATGAGATAAAATGGAATGATTTAAAAGAGAATGATGTTTTTAGATTAGGATGAGATAGGATGATGATGTTGATCAAGATACCAATAAACCTATGATTATTCTGAGACTTTATTGGATATGTGATGAGATAGGATAAGATGATTTGCTTTTGATTTTTTAGATTATGCCATAAAATATAGAGCAATCATTATTTGATGTAGCAAGTAGACACGATGCACCAAGGTATGAAGAACCAGGGTGACTTTGTATCTATTGCATGGACTTTGACTGTACAAAAGGTAGGGGTATCCTTGTTCATACTTAACATACATACACCTTGTTTGATCATGTGAGAGAATGAAACCATCAAAGTAAGGAGATAAATACACAAAAGGTATGAAGAACATGATATCCAATAGACATTGTATTACTTGAGACTATCCTTGCACACACAAGACAAGTATTCACCAAGGTCGTATTACAAGAACATCCAATAAGCACAACAGACAAAAGCAATGAAAAATGCCCCATTCCTTTCTCTCTAAATGATTTTAGATATCCTCAAGAGATCATCAGAATAAGACAATACGATAAATAAAAGAAAATATCAAAATGACAAAAATGTCAATGTCATCATATCTCTTGCTATTTTGGTTGAGATAAAAAATGATGTTTATTGTAGGAAAGATTTATCCATAATACATTGATTGGTTATAAATGTTTGATAGGCCGTTGATATGAGGGTTAACTGACATGTTTGACAATGATCAAGACTCACGATCTTGCATGAAAGTTTGTGTTTCGATGATTGTTGTACTTGTTTCTTTGTTTCGCCAAAGGTGAAGGTGATGATAAGTTTATTATGGATGAAAGATTATTACAGATGAGAGTGAGATGAGATGGGATGAATTTGTTTCTTTTTGGAATATTTTAATGTTTTTGACTTTTTAAAGATGTTTTGAGGTTGTTTTTGGAATTTTGAAGTTTTTTGAGTTTATTTTTGGCATTTTTTAGACATTTGAATGTTTCTAAAGTTTTTGAAATGTTTGATTGAGAGGAAAGGACCTAAGGGATAGACCTATACCTCGAGGGCTCATCAGAGATGGCCTTGCCTATGTGAATGCGTAGAGGCTTCATAGTTCAATTATTTGGACGTGGATTAGCACATACTTGATGGGTAATGATGTTTTTGGGATTTTGATACTTTATGGATGTTTAGAGCTTTTGATGCTTTCTAGATGATACCTAGATCACGATGTCTATATCACGTTATGAGCTATAGGAAATGGATCAATATTTATTTGGAAGCAAGATGTAAGTACCTACTCCCAGTGTCTAGCAATGTTTGGAATGCCATGAACGAATGCATAGATCAAGATGATGAATGGATAGATACATGAAAGGTGCCAAGGATCACCTTGTGATAGGATAACATGTTTAGATAGAGCATGGTTTCTTGGATAGTGCTATGTAGGCTGTGATATTGCACAAGATAAGATAGGATCCACGTGTAAGAGAGGGGGACCAACCATGTCAAGTCACCAAGTCATAGAGAGCTGAGAGCAGATGGTTTCCCTAACTTACCTCACTCTAAAAGATGTCTTGAGACAAAGATCGAGAATGATGAGGACTATAATGTACTTCAATCACTTTGTAGATCCCGAACTTAGGTTTGGGCTAGGCGAGTTGGTTTTTAGAGTCGGTACTGTGTCTCAGACAACTCTTTGTCCGAGAACATAAGCGCAGTTCTGGGATGATAGTGCGATGCGTTGGCGTCTCTCGGGCGTGCTGACGTCCGTACGGGAAGAAAATAATTAACAAAATACAAACTACCTAAAAACAAACTAACAACCCAGCTAGTTGGTTTCGACAAAAAAATAGAATAATAAAGTATGAGAAATAAAGACGGATGTGGTAGAGCAGATAGATAAAAGCTAGGGTGATGAAGATAATCTCACAAAAGTGTTTGTTCGCCAGAGAGCTTCACACGTACGTTCACCTGCACATAAGAAAGAAGGGGAAAATTGTTGGGGTTGTATAGGAGTCTGCCTTAGTCAAACCCCCGTTTTGGTGTTTCCACCTCCACAGACAGCTGGAAAGCAACACAGTAGAAATATGCGAGAAAGGAAATAAAGGAAAGCAATACACACTACAAAACAATATTATGCTACTCAACCAAATCAAAAAGGAGAGGAGTGAAATGTTACCACCTCCATCCAAAAGCTCACTAGCTAATGGAGGAGAATACGAACTTGGCAAGGTCACCGCAGCCACAACTGCGATGAAAGGAGGTCCCGCAAGACTCCAAGCCCATGTTGTTATGGATTGCTTCACACTTGCTATGTGGAGTTGATGGAGTGTTGTTGCAATGGAGTGTTGAAATGCTGCTTGAGAGTGAAGTGAATGCTGGAAGTGCTAAGAGAATGCCAATCTGTTGCTTAGAGGATGAAAGAGCATACAAGAGGATTGTGAAGAGATCAAGAAAATTGCTAGAGGATGAAATGGAATGAGAATGGATCAATTTGAAGGAGAAATGGGAAGAATCTGCCACTTTTGGGATCGGTTGGTTGAAGAGGGATGTTACAAATCGACCCCAATCGAAAGTGTAATGCCTCTACCAACTTCAGATGTAGGAATTCGTTAGGGACGACAACACACCGCACGAACGTCTGCGCGTCGTGCGTGCATCTCCAACAAAAATTATCTCAGTGACACAAAAGATAGATGCCAAGTGGAAGGAAGGCAGTTGGGTGATGTGGAATGTTTCCTTCGGATTTGATTTTCTAAGTTGAGGTTGTGTAAAAGGGGAATTTGCATAAGGGGTGCAAATTCACTCCTATACATTTTTCCCCCACTTTAGCGAGCATGAATACTGATGAGTGATTCAATAAAGTAGATTGAAGAGTTAGTAGGGTTATAAATTTATACCTGAACTGTTGAGGAAGTAGATAGCGATCTAGAGAACTCGAAAGCACAGGGCAAGGAAAGGACTCCACAGGTACTCTTTGTAAGGAGTTTTGAACAGAAGGACTCCATAGGTCCATGGAACTATGAAGTTGCACAAAGTACACCGAAGGCCTCAAACCAATGATGAAAATGTCTTACAGGCCCGCAGACCCGCAAGGAGGCAACCCCTAAGATCTCTCACATGAAGAAAGCCCCGAGAAGTAAACGCCTTACAAGCCCACAGACCTGCAAGGAGGTGTCCTCCAAGATCTCTCACATGAAGGAAACTTGATGAAATAAGTTCCTTACAGGCCCACAGACCTGCAAGGGAGCAACCCCCAAGATCTCTCACATGGAGGAAGCCTGCTGAAAGAAGTGTCTTATAGGCCCGCAGACCTGCAAGGGAGGAACCCCCAAGATCTCTCACATGGAGGAAGCTTAGAGGTGTAAGTGCCTTACAAGCCCACAAACCTACAAGGAGGCATCCCCCAAGATCTCTCACATAGAGGAAACCTAGAGAAGGAGACTCCGCAAAGTTGGAAAGCGGCTTTACAGGTGCACCTGCAAAACAACATGTTTACTCGTAGATAAAACATGTCCGAAAACAAAGCAGTCACTAAGGAAAATAAGTGGACATTCACACAGACCATCAATAAGTTGGAAGGCTTTCAAAGGGCTCCCTCGGGAACCCAATGTAAAGAGGGGTCCACTCAAGGGACACACTATTTGAAGGTGGGAAAGAGCTATTTTTCTTCAAATCAATTCATCATCAAGGAATCCTTTCAAAAGATGTTCACTTCTTCAAGGAATTCGAAAGGAAGAAGATGCCCCCTTGTGAGGGGAAGGTAAAACCTGCTCCCACCTCGAAGGAAAGTTTTCAAGTTCTTTCTTTGCGAACCCATGATGAAGGAAACACGTTCCATTAGAGTTCCAAATCGAGAATGTGATTCTTGGAAAAAGCTTGCAAAGATTTGTTAGCAACAAATTCTTTTTCTAAAAATCAAAGTATCATAGAAATGGCATTGTCACAAATGAAAGGGACAACTCAAGCAAAGAAGAGAGAAGGATAAGGAAAGAGTAGAAAAGAAATAACACGAACAAGAGACACAGGGGTGATCTGATATTTCGAGGTTAGAGTTTCTCTTAAATATACATAAGTATAATAATAGTATATAATTGAACTGTCATCAACCCCCTACTATATCAAACCATGTGAAGAATGCACGAGAAAAAAAAGTGAAAATAAAAAATTGGGTCAACATGGAAGGGAGGCCTAAATGCTCCCAACACTTTGTATTGTCCCCATTTTACCGAAAATCAAACACAAACATGGAAGAATGATGATACAAATAGAAGAAGGTTTACAACATAAAATCACTCCTATATCCAAGCACCAACAAGGGTGACAAGGGTCATCCAAGAACACATAACACAATCACGGGGAACACATCACAACACACACACATCTAATCTAAAGATAAAGAAGAGGCATCTCCCTAACACTGATCGACCAATAGGTCATCCGCTTCCCAATCTAGATCATCATAAGGGGAAGGCAGATGAGATTGCAGTGGTGGAATGTTAAGAGGAGAGCTTCCGACCCTCCCGCAACAAGGGCTAAGGAAGAAGGCCCCACAAGGTCTTCTCCACTAGGCTCTTGTGGAGCTATGGTCAACGATTTAGCAAAGATCACTGAAATGACCAAAACTTCATCCAGAGAGTTAATAATGCACTTTACTAGAGTTCCACGTTGTACCTCAATGGACAAAGAAGGTTGCGCTCGAGATTCATTGCTTAGCTCACTGAATGACTTGGGAGTGGTGACAAACTCAAGGGAAGTCGGGACTAGTTCCGTCACTTAGACAAAACAAGCCAGTGCAGGACCACCTTTCAGAGAAGGTGAGCTCCTCTTACGCCCTTCATTTCTGGAAGGGCCATCCTATAGCTTTTGCTTCATCGGGGGATGTGAACTTCCCACAGACGAAGCAAGGTGCAGAGGAGGAGGAGTCGAAAACTGCGGTGGATACCACCGAAGTATTTGACATATCCACGGGTTTAGGGAATGGTGGGATGTCCAGAAGGGACATCAACAAGGGTGGCTCAACCGAAGGAGCGATAAACACCTGCACCTTTTTGGGCTCAAGCACACTTGTACTCACAGCGGGAGCCAAAAATGAGATTGAACTAGATTGAACATAAGCAGAGGGGAGAGAGGAGGATGCATTTGGAGGCCTTGAAGCAGGAGCGGTCAACTCCTCTTCCTTTTTCTGCAAAGCGGCCTGCTTAGCCGGAAGAGCCTTTCGTTAGTGCTTGCGCTTATGCACAAGGTAGTTTCTTCAACTCTTCGAGCCAGAGACTAGGAGCTGTGAAGGAACAAAAGGCTCTTTCTCAGCCACAGGAGTGTCCACCACAACCGTTTTTAGTGGAGGGACATAATCCTGAACGAGAGTAGGAGGAAGAGATTGAGAAACAATAGGGGAGTTAGCTCTAGTGCCTCGGTAGTGGGCCTCTTCCCACTTACTGCTTTGGGAGCAGAAGTGGTAGGAGGCCGCAGAGGCCGAGACATAGAGGATTCACCACGTGGACCCTTTTCTTTTCCATACAAGTAGTACCAAGGTCTAGGTGGTTTAGTGGGGAGGTCCGATATTTGAATCTTGGGCTTTCGCCAATCCGGTATCATCAGACTTAGTGGGTAAAAACTAGGCATATTCATCCAAAACTAGGCATATTTGAATCTTGGGCTTTCGCTAATCCAGTATCATCAGACTTAGTGGGTATCTCTAGAAAGAGGAGTGGGAGAGCCATCCCGAGGACGGGGTAGCTTCTCTTTTCCCTTTCAAGAAGAGGAGGCGACTGGTTGCTGTGCTTTTAGAAGGGTCAATTTCGGTTGTCCCTTGCGTCTGGTCTTATACTTCACATAATTCTTGTAAAGTAAGTTCGTTCTTGGAGGGAGCAGACCGACTGGGGTGGGCCAAAAAAGATCCAATGAGTAGCTCCCACGGGACACCAATTGCTGGTATCTAGTGTCATAATTTCAAACACTTATGAATGATATAGGTGATTCCATTTATGGAAGATAGCCAAGGTATGCCTAACTTCAAACTGAATAGATCCAACTCCGGGACAACATCAAAGACTGTGTCTACAGCCCTAGGTCCAACTAGGACAGATAGAGTTATTGAGCCATACAGTTTGAGAGAAAGACCAACATGTGTATGGATGGTGGATTTCGTTTCTTCGTACTTCTTTCTGTGCAATGAATTAAGCCACAACGTCTCTTTTGTTATGACATTCATTCGACTCGCGAGATCGACTAAGACCCTCATCACAATGTTGCCATTGAGGCGAGCGGGAATGTAGAGGGGAGAGGGCTTGTTGTTCAAGGGGAAATCCCGTGACGTGAATGTCACATCTAGCGAGCCGACTGTAGGCTGCACGGTAGGAGTAACTGTGACCATGTTAACATATGCCTCAGGCTGAGTGGTAGAATCAGAGGGATCGATAATCATGTTGGAAGAATGCGATGGAAATGGGTCTGTGTATATCTGCAACTCACTATTCTCTTTTGCCATTGATTTGTTTGTATTTTGTTTACTCCCATCGAGACAAATAGTACCATCCTTGATGTGATCATGTCTCTCGTGACATAGGCCCATACAACATTTGGTATCATGTCCATTGACTCGATGGTACGGGCAGAAGGTATTCACATCATACCAACTAGGGTAAGGTTCCTTGAGAGGTTTAGGGTTCTCCAAGGTTATGATCTTATGCTTTACCAACTTTTGCAAGATGGAAGAATAAGATTCTGCTAACTTTGTGAAATTTTTGTTGCGTATGAGGCCATTATCATTCGTAGCGACTACTACATTCGCAACAACCTTACCTTTCCTAGAGATCGATACAATGGACTTTCCTTTTGAATGGGAGCGTGAGGAGGATCCCCCAAAATGAACTACCATTTGTTGATATTCTCGTAATGCATCAGACAAATGCACGAAAGAAGGGTACTTCATAAGGGAAAACTTCTCCTTCCAAGGTCTCTGTAGGTTCCCTATGAACACTTTCTGCATGTCAGAATCATGAAGCAGATACAAGATATGTGAGAAGAGCGCTTGATACCATGCTATGAAATCAGTAATCTTCTCATTATCCCCTTGTTTGCATCGGAAAAGATCCGAAAAGGTCATCTTCGGTCTGATGTTGGCTTGGAACTGTCGGAGAAACTAATTTACAAGTTGATCGAATGAGAAAATAGAGTTGTCAGTAAGGAACAATACCATTCGAGTGTTGTGTCCTTAAGAGATCGAGGGAATAGTTTTTCCATCAACGCATTGTGATGGAAGAAATCTGTACATAGGGCATTAAAGGCAGACACGTGTTTGCGGACCCCCTTTTCTCCCATATTTCTCAAATTTTGGAATCTCCATTCCTTGCAAGAAGGGAGTGTTTAAGATTGCTACCGAAAATGGGCTATGCTAGAAGAAGGGATGAAAGATAGGCTGGGAAGAGGCTTGGGAGAGACTCGCCAACTGGCTTTGCATCTTACCCATATTTTGAAGAAGAGTGTTCAGAATACGGTCTTGAGATGACAAAGGTCCAGTGGGACCTCCTCTAGAACCACCATTGGAGTCACCTCTGGAACCGCCAACATGACCACCGCTAAAACCACTACCAGAGCCACCACCACCAACAGGGCCTCCGCCGGAGCCACCACCACTTTCGAAGCCACCACCATGGCCTCCACCAGAACCACCTCTGCCAGTGCCACCCCCTGCTACCAAAGCCACTACCACTACCAAAGCCCCCACCACTCAACCTGCCAAAACCTCCACCGCTAGAGGTGACAGGAGGGGTGAAACTAAAACCTAAGGGTATTTTGTTCAGTTTGATAGTTTCAGATCTCTCGAAGGTAGAGGGGATGCTGATTGGGGACTGTGTTAGTCATGTACACAGATGTGGGAGGCATCAACATTCCTAATTGTCTCTCATGGTATTTGAGAGTAGCCCCTTGTATAATGCTAGGGTTGTTTGGAGGGGCACACGCCTCAGTCAGACTAGAGAGACTAGCCAAGAGTTCTATGCCTATTCAATCTTTTCCCACCATATACTTTATCTTACTAATAACCCGAGTGGCCCTAGCCAACTTTGGGTCCTTTCTAGGTGACTCTCCAAGTCACCCAGTCCTTTGTTGATGGTAGAGATATATTCTGAAGGAATGTGAATGGCCTCGTGCTTGTCTACTGACAATGGTGTAGGAGACACAGGAGGAATGGGGATGTGGTTGGTCTCATCGAAGAATCCTACCTCGCCTCTCGACAACTACTCCTGGGTTGATAGACCAACGGAAAATCTGAGAAAAAGGCTTGTAGAGAAACCATAAGTGACCTTCGTATTCTCCATTGAAAGGTGTCGCACACTTCCACTGACAATGTACTTGAAATTCGTGGACTGGGTTGTGATGCTCATAAACCTTCACAATACTCAGGCTTACAATAATCACAAGGTACAAGGGAAAAGTCTCAACACCGACGAATGGGCAGACATTGGTTCACGTCGGGTTCACCAAAAATGTAGGAGAGAGGGACCAACCACGTCAAGGCTCTAGGTCACAGAGAGCCAAGAGTGGAGGGCTGCTCTAACTTACCTCACTCTAAAAGATGTCTTGAGATAAAGAACAAGAATGATGAGGACTATAATGCACTTCAATCACTCTACAAATCCCGAACTTAGGTTTGGGCTAGGTGAGCTAGTTTTTAGAGTCACTCCTGTTTCTTAGACACCTCTTTGTTCGAGGACATAAGCGCAATTTTGGGACGACAGCGCAACACGCTGGTGTCTCTCAGGAACGCTGGCGTCCATATGGTCAGAAAACAATGAACACAATACAAACTTCCTAAAAAATAAATTGACAACCTAGCTAGTTGGTTTCAATAGAAAAAATAGAATAATAAAGTAGGAGAAATAAAGACGAATGTGGTAGAGCAGATAGATAAAAGCTAGGGTGATGAAGATAATCTCACAAAAGTGTTTTTTCGCCAATGAGCTTCACATGTACATTCACCTGCACACAAGAAAGAAGGGGAAATTTTTTGGGGTTGTATAGAGGTTTGCCTTAGTCAAACCCCCGTTTTGGTGTTTCCACCTCCACAGATAGCCAGAAAGCAACAAAGTAGAAATATATGATAAAGGAAAGAAAGGAAAGCAATACACACTACAAAATAGTATTATGCTACTCAACCAAATCACAAAGGAGAGGAGTGAAACATTACCACCTCCACCCAAAATATCACTAGCCAATGGAGGAGAATACACACTTGGCAAGGTCACTGCAACCACAACTATGATGAAAGGAGGTCTCACAAGACTCCAAGCCCATGTTGCTATGGCTTGCTTCACACTTGCTATGTGGAGTTGATGGAGTGTTGTTGCTGCAATGGAGTATTGAAGTGCTGCTTGAGAGTGAAGTGAATGCTGAAAGTGCTAAGAGAATGCCAATCTATTGCTTAGAGGATGCGAGAGCATGCAAGAGGATTATGAAGAGATCAAGAAAATTGCTAAAGGATCAATTTGAAGGAGAAATGGGAAGAATCTTCCACTTTCAATGTTGGTTGGTCGAAGAGGAACGTTACAAATCGACCCCAATCAGAAGTGTAATGCCCCTGCCAACTTCAGACGTGGGAATCCGTCAAGGACGACAGTGCACTACACAGACATCTGCGTGTCGCACAGACATTTGCGTGCCGCACAGACATTTGCGTGCCGCACAGACATTTGTGTGTCGCACAGACATCTGCGTGCCACACATGTTTACCCAACAAAAATTCTCATCGACACAAAAGATAGATGCCAAGTGGAAGGAAGGCTATTGGGTGATGCAGAATTTTTCCTTCGGATTTGATTTTCTAAGGTGAGGTTGTGTAAAAGGGGAATTTGCGTAAGGGGTGCAAATTCGCTCCTATACACCATGATAAGGACCATGTCAAGAAATTACCAAGAGCAAGTTTGAAGTATGCCCCAAACCTTTATCAAGATCAAGATAATGTTTAGATTTGGATAAGGATGGATTGGATCAAATTGGTTTTATTAGGGAGAATATGGATAAAATACTAGATTTATTTTGGAGAGGATGAGATGCTTCTAGCTAGAATGGTGTACATAGATGCTCAATTCTACACATGACACATGTTTACTAGGTTTTCATCATGGTTCTTTTCCAAAGCACCATTAAAGTGATTTGCACTAGAGGCGATTTTCTCTTTACTATTTTCTTGATTTTTTTGGATTTTCTATTTTTATTATTTTTGAATGCTTAGATCATGTCAAACCACTTGGTGGTGCTGATGTAGATGTTGCTGTCAAGATATTCCAATGATATCCTACTTGGAGGAGTTGCTTTTCCAAGATACATGTACTTGAATATACCCCCTGAATGTCCTTGTCTTCTTTGTCAATACCAGAGTTAACCTCATCTAAATGTGCACATCCCGATAGAGTGCTCTTAGAGTCCTTATGATAAAGAGTTTTTGCATTTATTATTGCAATATATAATTTGCATTTAAGGCAAAGGAGACCAGAGCTATCATAGATGCAAGATAGCTCATCTGTCATTTGTGATAGCTCTGGTCTCCTTTGTTAAAATGTGCATTATATCTTGCATCTATGTTTATTGCAAATATTTTGTGATGGTCTCCCATTTATTTCATGCGGTTTCTTGTGATACTAAGATGGATTATTAATCATGTCTAGTTATATTAGGTGTTATTTATGATTTCCATGCATAAACACATATATTTCCATTTTTACTATGCATGTGAATCCTCTTCTTAGACCAAACACATTTCTCTTAATCATCTCTTTTTCCTTTGTAGCTTAGGATTAGATTAGGGCCCTACATGTTACTATGCTTTAGTATTATAACTTAGGGAACATTCTAAGTGACCTCAAACAACTAAGATTATTAGAGAATTATGTCATGTATGCTTACACCTTGCACTTGTGTATGAAAGGTTAAGTGGACTCATTTGTGAGGATATAATACTATTGCCATGTTTAGGTGCATATGCAAGGATGCAATTATCAACTTATTAAGAGGTTTTATAAGAAGCTAGTTAGTCTTTGGCTTAATGACAAATCTAGGGGCCAAGCAAACATTGGGTATATTTATTGTTGGTTTAACCATGTTCATTGTATTTTATTAGATTTACTATTGATGATACCTCTTGGAAATATTGTCCTAGGTTTAGATGAGCCCAAAGATGAAGGTGGGCCTACCAACTCACAAATTTTTTTCTCTTCATGCCATTATTTGATTATAATTTTCGCAATCACCTATTTTAACACTCCTTGACCTTAGGTTTTGGTGCAAGTTTCATATTTATGGGATTACATGTTTGAGATTCAAACATAATATAAGGGCAACTAAGTTCATTTTGGGAATGGAAATCAATAGGGATTGAACTCACATAAAGCTTTGGCTTAGTTAGAGTAAGTATGTTGACACCATTTTAGAATATTTTACTACAAACAAGTGAGTGTTCCTTTACCTACACACATCAATATTTTATTAGATATGTATTATAAATTAAATGATGATGTAGAGGACATGTATAATGTGTCCTATGCTATAGTTGTTGGTAGCTTAATGTATACAATGGTTTGCACTAGACTAGATATTACATAAGCAATGGGAGTTCTCAGTAGGTTTATGTTTAATCCTTGTAGAGAGTAATGGATTCATGTTAAGAGGGTATGCAGATATTTAAAATTGATTTCTATTTATTACTTATGTTATTATGATTCTAAGGACATGGGTAAGTTATTGGACATATATGGCCTTGTTGATCTAGATTGTATAGGTTACTTGGATAGTCAAAGTTCCATTAGTGGCTTTGTGTTTTCTCTATTTGGTAGTGCTATTACCTAGATGAGTAAGATGAATCCCACTATTTATTTGTGTACTATTGAAGTAGAGTATATGACTACTACACATACATTTAAAGAGGCAATATGGTTATAGAGATTGAGTTCAAGATTTGATTTTTATTATAGGGTGGCTTAGATTGGATATGAAAATCATAATGCTATTTTTTAAGCCAAGAATCCCATGTACCATGCTTGTACCAAACATGTTGATGTGCAATATCACTTTGTTCACAAAGATGGTGGATAATGGTAAGGTCATGTTACAAAAGGTTGACACTAGGGAGAGTTTTAAATTTACTTACAAAACTAGTGAGCATGGATAAGTTATTTTGGTGCAAGGAGGCATGCCTTGCATCATGTACTTGATTTGTTTACGGTTCCTCTTATTCCATTGCAATGCATAATATCAAGTGGGAGAATGTTAGGACAGTGTGGTATTTTATTGCAATCCTAATGTATAATGTTATATCTCTAAATTCCTTGGAATGAGTACTTGGACAACCATGTGGTTGAGAGATTATTATTTTATTATTATGTACATGGTTAACTATGAATATTAGTTGTAATGATATTCAAGGAGGAAGGTGGAGTATGACAATGGTGGTTAAAAATTGATTATATATTATTTACACCACTTTCCCATCCTTGGGTGCTAGGAGAGAGAGTAGAGCATCTTCTTCACAATCGAGTGGGTCCCACATGTGTAGTGATCTCATATTGGAGCTCCTTCTTTTTGGGGATTAATCTCATGAAGTGGAGTGGTCAAATATTCATAAAAGTTATATTTTCTATTCATGGATGCATTGATTTGTAACATGGATATGTTGGGTTTTTTCCATACCATGGTTTTGGGTGATCTTGGTTTCATAAATCTATTTGTGGTTCCCTCTTAAAACTCTTTTTTATGTATTGTATGCATTGGATAGATGTTTCATGGTTTATTTTGAACTATACAAGTGTTACCATAATGCCATCATGTTGAAGGGGAAGTTTGTTGATTATGTAATCTTGCTTTAAAAGGTTACTATAGATTTGTGCTCTATTTGATGGTGGAGTTTTTCTTGAAAATATTTCTCCACATGTGCATTTGACGTGTGTTTAAATCTTATGATTTTTTGATTTCTTATTTGCCAAATTGTACTTTCACACATTCATTTTATGGCTAATCAAATGATGACATAATTAGTATTTTAGACTTACATACTTTGTTAACAAGATTTCATTTGTAATTTAGTTTACTTTGTTTTACAACAATCAATATAGATTTAAGAGCATGTACACGCGTTCATTTTGTATTTCATGCTTATTCTCTAGGGAAGCTTGTTAGATCATCTTAAGAGGTCTATGAGATGTGTTCCATGATTTATCACCTTGTGCTAAAGGACAATGATATGAGAGGCCTTACTGGTCACCAATGGGTTATGTTTAGAGATACTTTAAATTTATAATTTAAGATTACTCTTTCTTGGTTGAGTTAAACCTTCTACATCAACTATTCTCTATTAAATGAGATATAATTCATTTTAGGAAGGATAGTAGAGTCCAATAAGAGATTTGGGGACCTAGCAAAGTAGAACAAAGATTTGATAACATCTTGAGGACCCTAGCATTTAGAGTTACACTCATGTTTAGTGCTTGATTTTTATTCTAATCTAAGACTGAAGTCTATTCTAATTGTACATCCTAGAGGTATAAACTATTGATGTAATTCAAATTGTTGAGTATATGTATTGATTCTAGTTCATTTCATATGATTGTGTTGACTTTAAATGTGCATTAGTTATGAGTGATAGGGATAAGGCTAATATGGTTGGATATTTTTTAATTGGACCCTTTGTGTAGGATTGCATCACTTATTAATCATTTAGAACCTCTCAGTCAATTCCTTTATTTTCTAGTTTTTGGATAGTACAAGTAATTTTATTTTCATTTTGCTTAAAAACATTGCATGCTTTGTTAGTGATGATTCACCATGATATTTGTGGCTTTTGTTGTAGTGGTTACTTGATTGTTGCAATATATTCTCATGTTTGTTGTGATCTTATTATGATTTCCCTTGTATTTCTCATGTTCATCACAATATTGTTATGATCACCACAAGATTTTTTTTTTCCATGATGAATTCATAACTATTGAAATCAACGATTTGAAAGTGACAAATACAACATTTTATTAACATGCATAAGATACTTCCAAAATGTGAGTTTGTCTTGTGTCCCCCCTTCAATTTTTTTTAATTTAGATCTGCTTTTGTTTTATAATCATTCTTAGCTGATGTTCATGTACAAAGTATGCAATTTGTTCATTTAAAAGGGCCTACTTTTTGGGAGAGCTTATAGTTGCATCATAGATTGTGCCAAAGCTTTTCTCTAGGGATCAATATTATGTTCTAGTTCATAGAATAACTTCAATCAAACAACCATTAGTGTTCTCTTTCCCTAGTATTTCAATTCACCTTTACCAACCTACCCTTACCTTAGGGATTGGTCTAGTAGTTAGGTGATCATAGAAGGATGTGCAAACATAGAAATATTTGAAGCACACCACCATAGGCATGCATTTCTTATTTTCTTAGATTAATTTTGTTTATGTAATTAGTTTAGAATTGATTATTTTCTTAGATTACTTTAAGTTATTTTCGTTTTAACAATATAGATTTATTTTCTTGTTTATTAGATTTAAAATTAAATTTCTTTATTTATTTTTAAAATGAAATTGATTTGTTTTCAAATCAAAAGATTATTTGTCACATCTAATTTTTTTTCTTTAGAACACTTTTTTTTTCCAATAATTTTTAAACAAGGCTTCCTTTTTTTTCCTTAAAAGAAGATCTTTTTTTCATGTATGATTTTAAAATCATTTATTCTCAAAATCTCATAGAAATTCTTTTGGAAAACCTCTTTGAACATTAGAAAAGAAATTTGTGAAAAAAGTACTAGAAAGATCTTCAATGAAATTAAATTGCACAAGAAACTTGATCTACTCAAAATGACAAAAAAATTAACAATGCATTTTTCCAAAAAATTCTATTGTTTATTGTTGTTTTATTTAGAATGATTTTTTCATATACGATTTTAAAATCATTTATTCTTGATAATTCCTCTAACAACTATAGGGATTAAAATGGAAGTTAATTCAACCTACTTCAGCTTGATGGGAATCTACCTTCCTGTTGTCCATCTATCAACTAAGCAAACTAAGGTAAGCATTGTTGGCGTAGATGCTCCTAGACTAATGACCATCCTGAGTGTAGTACTGCTTCTAGACTCTTGTCCATCTCGAGCATAGTGCTGCCCCTAGACTACTGTCCATCTCGAGCTTAGTGTTTCCCTAGACCACCATCCATCTCGAGCTTAGTACTGCCCCAAGACTATGGTCCATCTCAAACATTGTACTGCCCCTAGTCTTTTATCCATCTAAAGCCTAGTATTACTCCTGGACTACTGTCCATCTCGAGCAAGTACTATACATTAGCTCAGGCTTAGCACTGGACTAGAAATAGGTTCCCAACCCAAGCTTAGTAGATTCTATCCAGATTGCAGCCATGTTTGGAAAAATCACTCTTTGTCCTATTGGAAAGAAAATATAATTCATTTTATCCTTTAGGAATGTTCCTAATGCATGGACTCATAAGGGCTACATTCTCATAATGCCACCGGTAAGTTTAGTGAGACTATCCTATCAATCAACTGATCATATCAACTATAATTAGGTGGATGGATGGATGTCTTATCAGCCTACTGAGCAAATGGTAATGATCAGATTTACCTAAGGCCAACATCTAGCTTACTATCCATTTATTTGCACAGAATTGACCAACCCTAATGTTTGAGAAAATCAGGCCATTAAAGTTTAAAGAAAAACAATTTACAAGAGAGGTTTACCAAGTTATTCAATGAAGATATTTTTTGAATAATTATATATATTCTCAAGGAGATTGCTAGCATCTGATGGACCTAATTTCAAGAAAAGTTTAGAAATAAATGATAGGCAACTTCAAGTTGTTATTCAGATACTGTACCTATCTACTTGTTATTGGCTAATCCTGGAGTGCCAAAGATAAAATATATTGTCCATTCCAAATTTCACAATTTCCTTTTAACTTTTACATTACACAAATTGGCAACTATAAGAGCTAATCACTACACATTTCCAGCTAATACTTGTTTGTAACAAAATCCATTTTTTTTTCAGTTATGCCCCATTGTATACTATATGCAACATACTATGTTTATAGCCTTGATATGTAGTAGAAAAACCAACCTTAGTTTGTATCAGGAAGTGACAACCATGGCCCAAAATTTGTCCCAACAATAAGTATCTACTGCCGAGTGTATGTGGCAACAAAATGTATCAATCGTTTGTAAGTTTGACACAACAATATGTTTATACAACCAAATATATGTTACAATAAGATGTATTAGCAACATGTTTGTAACAAACAGATTGTCATAGAAATATGGATATACATCCAAGTATATGTGACAATAAGACGTATCAAAAATATGTATGAACAACAAGACTTGCCACATCAAAATATATGAACAATCGTGTGAATTTTCCAACAATGTTTGTTTCAACAATATTTATGAACAACAAGACTTGTCACAACAATATGTATGTATGGTAGGCTTATGTTATACATTCGATGCTTGATTTCGGATGTTGTGAAATCACTACATCCTTAGTAGCTAACTCACTACCAAGAACACAATATTTCCATAACATCCTAGTGTAGGTTATGCAGTTGGCATTATGCACCAAAATAAAGCAACCTTAGTGTAGGACAATACTCCTAGATGTCATTAGTTTAGCTTGTGGGAAAGGTATATTACCACATAGTTGTTATGAATAGTGGATCTATAAGTGGCTATATTGATGTTAGGACTGCCCACCCAAAAATAATGCCCAAAACAGAGTCTTGATGGGCTTGGGAACAAGTTCACCAACTCTTTTACCCTATTTTATGCTTTCTTATAATTCAAATTTAAAAGAACACTATTAACTCTTCTACAGTACAACATAATATTTCTACACTTCAAATATAGCTAAGTGCCTATATCCAACATAATGTCTGGTAAATGATTTGGAAAAGCAAGACCATAGAGTGGTTGTGGTTGAATGGCTCAAGGAAGCTGAATATATATATTTGTATATATATAAACCCAGTTAGCTATCAGGGAAAGAAAAACCTCTACCATTTTGAGTAGGATGCAAGCCTTGAGTATGAGACAACAAATCATTTCTCCAAATTCCAAATGACAGAGTATCCAATACCAAAAGGGAAATTTCTTAAGGGTTCCAACAAAAAATATTAACTGCAAATAAAGAAGAAAACTTGCACATGAGATTGAGATGCTTGAATCAACAATATTCAAACCCTAATCCCCACCAACACACCTTTGTTGCCACGCCTCCTTCTTCTTTTTTTTCCTCCCCCAAATGAAACATAGCCAAACATTTTTAAAGACGGGATGGCGAGTGGCGTGTCATTCCAAGCTTCTTCCCGCCATTCCTCTAGTTGCAGGGGTTGCCAGGCTTTATTAAAAGCTCTGATGTCCTTTTTTTTTTGCTCTACTTCATCACCCAACTATGTTTCTTCTTCTCCTTGGTCGATGGCTTCTGATAACCTCCCTGCAATGTAGTCTTTGCCGCCTTCCTCTCTGATGAAAGCATCTCCTCTTTTTCTATGTCCTTCTCCTTCCTTTCCTGCTTTGCTTGATAGTAAATCTTATTTCATTTTTTTTACATGGTTTGATGGGGGTTGTTTTAATCGCCCTATATTTTATTTATATTTCAAGTGTATGGCAATTATTATGACGTGCTTGCCGAAAAATAGTTTTATATTATTATTTGTAGTTATCCTAGTATAGTTTATTATCTTCTTATTTAACTTTATTTATCTCTCTTTTTTTAACTTTTATGTACTTATTTATTTTTAATTTGCCTCTTCATCATAGAACTTTAATAAATTTACCACTTAAGCATAGTCAAATAGTCAAAATATTTTAAGTGAACTTATTTGCTTTACTTAGCCGAAACAAAAAACTATAGCAATAATATATATATCAAAATCCTAGGTAGACTAAACCTCGGGGTGACGGAAACCACAGGCAAGGTCTAAGTTTAGAATGGCATACTGTAATCTTTCTCTCAACCAACAAAACCACATAATCCACCTCACTTTGCACCCCTGGTACTTGCATCCAACAAAATTCCTCACACAAATACAACAACCAATTCATTAGTCCACGTTAACCCAAACATTTCATGCTTTAAATTTAAACAACATAATAAGATTGACAATCACATTTAATAATAGTAACATCAAAGTTCATATTTAACTCACACACATGCACACACACACTGATACATATATTCACACATTGGAGTCTAAAGCTCCACCCCTAGTCCAAATTACATTGGGGCTAGGGGTCATGCAAAATAATTATCAAGGTATTGAGGGGTTATGACATACTCCCCCCCTTAGGATTAAGCCGGATCAACTTAATTAAACAAGTATGGATATTCTAGTTTCATTACACTTTCATCTTCCCAAGTAGCTCCTTGTTCTCCATATTGGTCCCATAGGACCTTAACTTGTTGGATAGTTCTGTTGCGCAATTGCAGATTGCGTCCTGTCTATGATTGCAAGCGTTCAAGGTGGATATCTCCAGCGTCTTCTACTTGTAGTGCCTGCCAATCAATTACGTGTGAGGGGTTGGCAACATATTTCTTAAGCAAGGATACATGGAATACATTGTGTATGCGAGAGAGAGATGGTGGAAGAGCTAGTCGGTAAGCTACATGGCTGATTTTCTCAAGTATCTCGAAAGGCCCTATGAATTGTGGAGCCAGTTTATCATCCTTTCCAAACCTTATTGAGCTTTTGTGTGGTTTAACACATAGGAACACCTTGTCTCCTACTAAAAATTCCATTGGTGTCTGCTTGGTATCCGCATAACTTTTCTATAGATTTGAAGCCTCCTTCAGTCTTTCTCTTATAAATTTCACCTTAGTGTCATATTCCTGAAGAAGTTTTGGCCCTATAGTTACTCAATTTTCTAAACTGTCCCAACCTATAGGCGTTCTGCACTTTCTACCATACAATGCTTCAAATGGTGCCATTTGGATGGAAGAATGGTATGAATTGTTATATGCAAATTCTACTAGTGGTAGATACTCTTCCCACTTAGTGGGTTGATCCATGGCATACATTCTGAGCATGTCCTCCATAACTTGGTTAACTCTTTCGGTTTGGCCATCTGTTTCAGGGTGGTAAGCCGTACTAAAATTGAGTGTGGTTCCTAGGGTGATCATAAGAGAGGTCCAAAACTTGGAAGGAAAAAACTTGCCCCTATCTGAAATGATTACCTCAGGCATCCCATGTAGCCTAATGACTTCCTTTATGAATCTTTTAGCCAACAGTGGGGAATCATCCTTCACATTGCCTGGTATGAAGTGTGCTACCTTGGTTAGTTTATCAACCACAACTAAAATATTGTCATGTTGATGCCGAGTTTTAGGCAATCCTGTCACAAAATCCATGGAGATTACCAATCACTTATGTTGTGGTATATCATGAGGATATAGTGTTCCTGTAGGATGACAGTGTTCCGCCTTAACTTGCTGACATTCAAGACATTTCACGACATAGCAAGCTACTTCCTTTTTCATTCCTAGCCAAAAGTAATGTGTTTTTAGGTTTGCATACATCTTAGTCACCCCAGGATGTACTTGATAAGGCATGTTATGGCCTTCAGTGAGAATTTTCAATCTTAAACCACCCTCTTCTGGCACATAAATTTGGTTCAAATAATAGAGGATTCCATCTTTTCCCACATGGTACTCAACTGAATTAATCCCTTGTTGCACTTCTAACCTCTTTTGCTGACAAAAGAGATCTTGTTCCTGCATTTTCTTAATATTTTTTGGCAATTCAAATTTTAGTTGTGAGATTGCAGCTAGTTTAGCCCTTTGACTTAAAGCATTTGTAACACAATTTTCTTTTCCTTTAACATATGAGATATCTATCTCATAGTTGCTTAAGAATTCTAACCACCTTCTTTGACGTGCATTCAAATCTGGTTGGGTGAACAAATATTGGAGTCCTTTATGATCAGTGTTTAGCTTGAAAGGTCTTCCTACCAAATAGTGTTTCCATACTTTTAAGGCATGCACAATTGCTGCCAACTCCAAGTCATGGGTGGGATAGTTGAGTTTGTGATCCTTCAATTTACTAGACTCAAAGGCAATCACTCGCCCATTTTGCATTAGCACTCCACCTAACCCATCTAATGAAGCATTCGTCTAGACTACAAATTCTTTGTCTGGATTAGGCACTTGCAAAATTGGTGCGGTGGTAAGAGCTTCCTTCAGCTTTTGGAATGCAATGTCACATTTTTCTGTCCATTCAAACTTCTTTCCATTTTGCTGAAGGGAGGTTATGGGGTTAGCTATCTTGGAGAAGTTCTCTACAAACCGTCGATAGTACCCTGCCAAACCCATGAAGCTTCTTACTTCGGTCACATTTTTAGGAATAGGCCATTCTACAATTTCTTGCACCTTGGATGGATCCACTGCAATTCCTTGGGCCGATATAATATGTCCCAAATAGTGCACTTTAGGCTAAAAGAAAGAACATTTGGACAATTTCCCATATAATTTATGATCTCTCAACCTTTGCAAGACTATTCTTAAATGCTCCTCATGTTCTTGAATTTTTTTAGAGTAGATTAAAATGTCATCCAGAAACACTAGCACAAATTTGTCCAAGTAGTAATGGAAAACATGGTTCATGAGACTCATGAAAGCTGAGGGGGCATTGGTTAGGCCAAAAGGCACCACCAAAAATTCGTAATGGCCGTACCTAGTTCTAAAGGCTGTCTTTGGAATATCTTCTTCCCTAATTCTTAACTGGTGATAACCTGACCTTAAATCTATCTTGGAGAATATAACAACTCCCTTCATTTGATCGAACAAGTCATCAATTCTAGGTAGGGGATATCTATTTCGAATGGTTACCTTGTTCAACATCTGATAATCAATGCACAACCTCAGTGTTTTGTCCTTCTTCTTAATGAACAACATTGGAGCTCCCCAAGGAGACACACTAGGTCGTATCAAGCCTTTCTCCATTATATCTTGCAACTGCATCTTATGCTCTTGTAATTCAACATTGTTCATTCTATAGGGGGCTTTTGAGATAGGCTCGACCCCTAGAACTAGATCTATTGTGAAGTCCATTCGTCGCTTAGGAGGAAATCCTAGCAATTCTTTAGGAAAGACATCATGGTACTCTTGGAGAATGGGGTGGTCTTCAAAGCTAGGTGTGGGATCATCATTACCCTCTTCTACCTTTACTAGATAAATTTTACTACCCTTTCTCACTGCTCTTTTCACTTGCATCGCTGAGATCATTCTTACCACCACATGTCTCCTAATCCCCTGAAGAACCACAAACCTCCCTTGGTCATCTAGACATTCGATCCTCTTGTTGTAGCAATCCAACTTAGCTTGTTGCATTTGGAACCAATCCATCCCAAGGATTAAATCATAAGACCCTAACGGAGTGACCCATAGATCCACCTTGGTCCTTATAATTCCTAGGTCAATTTCAGCTCCTCACAAGCAATATTTGATCTTTTGTGTCTTACCCGACCCAAAATCAACCTCCATCTCTTCTCTACTAAGACTCTTATAATAAATTTTACATTTTTGAATAGCATGGGATGGAATAAAACTATCTGTGGCTCCTAAATCTGCTAGAATAGAAATGGGTTGGTTGAGAAGTGTACCTTGAAGTTCTATCAATGGAGCTTGCTGATCTACTTGACGATTATCCACAACTGTATAAATTCTAGCAGTGGGTTTGGTGGTTTTGTTTGGATTCTTTGGACACTCGCTCATATAATGATCACCTTTGCATGTCCAACATCCACTCATTGGTCCTTTTCGGTCTTCCTTGCCTCTCTTGGAAACACCTTGTGCCTCATGCCTAAATGATTTTTTCCTTTTGTCTCCTTTATCCTTTTGACCTTCTGACCCATGATTTTCCCTATAATTTCGGCCCCTCTTAGTCTGTCGAGAAGCCTTCCCTTTAGCTTTAGCTTCTTGATTACCCCTCTATTTATTATCTGAGTAGCTGGAGGAGTATGGCTTTTGTTTGCGTTCCTGCTTGCTCTTATGCTTTTCTTCAACAACCAAAGCTACCTCCACTACCTGGTTTAAGCTTTTAGGTCGATTGAGCTTGGTAGCATACATAATATTCTTATTCAATCCCAAGATAAACTTGTTCACTCGATCCTCTTCTTCTTTCATATAAGGCACATGACGGAGTAAGCTCATGAATTTGGACTTGTACTTAGCTACCGACATCCCCCCTTGACGTAGTGAATGGAATTCATTCATCTTTTGGTCTCTATGATGAGCAGAAAGGTACCCCTTGCGAAACCGCTTGGTGAATTTGTCCCAAGTTAGTTGACTGATATCATAGTTTTTGATTTCCACCAAGTGTTCCCACCATAGCGAGGCTTCTCCTTCTAGGTGATAAATGGAAATCCTAGCCTTAGTGTTGGAACTTAATTCTATCAACCCAAAATACTTGTTCATTCCTATGATCCATGCCTCAACAACATCCCAACCCCTAGTCCCATCAAACTTAGGGGCTTGCACTTTCTTCAATTCTCGAATTAGTGGGTCTTTTCTCACTCCTCCTTATGACTCTGATTAAGAGTGACTATAGGTGGGAATTCTAGAGCTGCTCTCATTTTCCTGACTTGTATTCACATTGTGCTCCCTATCTGACTCTTCAGTCGCTTCATAGTCTCTTCCAATGGCTCTGTGTCAAACATGGTTTCAATTTCGGTTTCGGTTTTTGGCCATGCAGTAGTGCTCTTGGATCCTTTCGGTTTATTTCATTGGGGATGTTTCCTCGAGGCCTTCTTCTTCCCCTTTCCTTGCTTCCCTCGACCCATGACTGTCATTACCAAGCAATCATATTAGTACAATGAAAGAGAGAGAGCACCTAGGTCCTAGTGTCGAGTTCTAAGCTTTGATACCAATGTAAAAACACCGCCCCAACGAAGAAGAGAATTTTTGCACAATTTTTTTTTTATTCTCTTCATCATGTAAGAAGGATCACATAGAAGGCTAGAATCATATAAACAATAATGGAGATCAACTTAAGCATTATAATATCATGTTAGTTACATAATCCACTAGTACAACTTGTATTAAACCATAAGGAAGCTACTAACTAGCTTGCACATACCTTCATGATTGAGTTCGAGTTATCTCCACGTCCCCACTTACTCTACTCATGGTGGGGTGCAAATTGATCCCAACCAAAGTGGATTCAAACCCTATCCACCCCTCCAAGCCGATTATGTGGCTCGTGGTGAGAGAGAGAGTGTGTGTGTCATTCAATCCCCTAAACTATGAGCATACATGGCGTCCTAGTGACCCTCTTCTCAAGGTACCCCTAGCTAGGATAAGCTTATAATTCCTCTAACAACTATAGGGATAACATCAGAAGTTAATTCAACCTACTTCTACTTGTTGGGAATCTGCCTTCTTGTTGTCCATCTATTAGCTAAGAAAACTATGGTAACCATTTTTGGCGTAGATGCTGCTAGACTAATGACCATCCCGAGCGTAGTACCACTTCTAGACTCTTTTCCATCTCGAGCATAGTGCTTCCCCTAGACTACTGTCCATCTCGAGCTTAGTGTCGCCCCTAGACCACCGTCCATCTCGAGCTTAGCACTGCCCCTAGACTATGGTCCATCTCAAGCATTGTACCGCCCCTAGTCTTTTATCCATCTCAAGCCTAGTACTACTCCTGGACTACTGTCCATCTTGAGCAAGTACTATACCTTAGCTCAGGCTTAGCGCTGGACTAGAAATAGGTTCCCAACCCAAGCTTAGTAGATTCCATCCAGATTACAACCATGTTTGGAAAAATCACTCTTCATCCTATTGGAAAGAAGTTCTAATTCATTTTATCCTTTAGGAATGTTCCTAGCATGGACTCATAAGGGCTACATTCTCATAATGCCACTGGTAAGTTTAGTAAGACTATCCTATCAATCAACTGATCATATCAACTATAATTAGGTGGATGGATGGAT
Organism: Sequoia sempervirens; assembly: GCA_007258455.2. NCBI lineage: Eukaryota > Viridiplantae > Streptophyta > Pinopsida > Cupressales > Cupressaceae > Sequoia > Sequoia sempervirens. The sequence goes on from VDFB02271859.1 coordinate 173,454, forward strand.
GTCTTATCAGCCTACCGAGAAAATGGTAATGAGCAGATTTACCTAAGACTAGAATCTAGCTTACTATCCATTTATTTGCACGGACTTGACCAACCCTAATTTTTGAGAAAATCAAGCAATTAAAGCTTAAAGAAAAAACATTATACAAGAGAGGTTTACCAAGTTATTCAATGAAGATATTTGTTGAATAATTATATAGATATATTTATTCTCAAGGAGATTGCTAGGTTTTGATGGACCTAATTTCAAGAAAAGTTTAGAAATAAATCATAGGAAACTTCAAGTTGTTATCTGGATACTGTACCTATCTACTTGTTATTGGCTAATCCTAGAGTGCCAAAGATAAAATATATTGTCCATTCCAAATTTCACAGTTTCCTTTTAACTTTTACACTACACAAATTGGAAACTATAAGAGCTGATCACTACACATTTCTAGCTAATACTTGTCTGTAACAAAATGCATGTTTTTTTAGTTATGCCCCATTGTATACTATATGCAACATACTATGTTTATAGCCTTGATATGCAACATAAAAACCAACCTTTGTTTGTATCAGCAAGTGACAACCATGGCCCAAAATTTGTCCCAACAATAAGTATGTACTGCCGAGTGTATGTGGCAACAAGATGTATCAAATGTTTGTAAGTTTGACACAATAATATGTTTATACAACCAAATATATGTTACAATAAGATGTATTAGCAACATGTTTGTAACAAAAATATTGTCATAGCAATGTGGATATACAACTAAGTATATGTGACAATAAGACGTATCAACAATACGTATGAACAACAAGACTTGCCACATCAAAATGTATGAACAATCGTGTGAATTTTCCAACAATGTTTGTTTCAGCAATATGTATGAACAACAAGACTTGTCACAACAATATGTATGTATGGTAGGCTTATGTTATACATCCGATGCTTGATTTCAGATGTTGTGAAATCACTACATCCTTAGTAGCTAACTCACTACCAAGAACACAATATTTCCATAACATCCTGGTGTAGGTTATGCAGTTGGCATTATGCACCAAAATAAAGCAACCTTAGTGGAGGAGAATACTCCTATACGTCATTAGTTTAGCTTGTGGAAAAGGTATATTACCACATAGCTGTTACGAATAGGGGATCTATAAGTGGCTATGTTGATGTTAGGACTACCCACCCAAAAATAATGCCCAAAATAGAGTCTTGATGGGCTTGGGAACAAGTTCACCAACTCTTTTACCCTATTTTATGCTTTCTTATAATTTAGATTTAAAAGAACACCATTAACTCTTCTGTACAACATAATATTTCTACACTTCACATACATCTAAGTGCCTATATCCAGCATAATGTTTGGTAAATGATTTGGCAAAGGAAGACCATAGAGTGGTTGTGGTTGAATGGCTCAAGGAAGCTATATATATATATATATATATATATATATATATATATATATATATATATATATTTGTATATATATAAACCCAGTTAGTTATCAGGGAAAGAAAAAACTCTACCATTTTGAGTAGGATGCAAGCCTTGAGTATGAGACAACAAATCATTTCTCCAAATTCCAAATGACAGAGTATCCAATACCAAAAGGGGAATTTCTAAAGGGTTCCAACAGAAAATATTAATTGCAAATAAAGAAGAAAACTTGCACATGAGATTTAGATGCTTGAATCAACAATATTCAAACCCTAGTTGCCACCAACACACCTCTGCTGCCACGCCTCCTCCTTTTTTTTCTCCCCCAAATGAAACATAGGCAAACATTTTTAAAGATAGGATGGCAAGTGGCGTGCCATTCCAAGCTTCTTCTTGCCATTCCTCTAGTTGCAAGGGTCGCCAGGCTTCATTAAAAGCTCTGATGTCCTTTTTTTTGGCTCTACTTGATCACCCAGCTATGCTTCTTCTTCTCCTTGGTCGATGGCTTCTGATAACCTCCCTGCAATGCAGTCTTCGCTGCTTTCCACTCTCGTGAAAGCATCTCCTCTTTTTCTACATCCTTCTCCTTCCTTTCGTGCTTTGCTTGATAGTAAATCTTATTTCATTTTTTTTACATGGTTCGATGGGGGTTGTTTTAATCGCCCTATATTTTATTTATATTTCAAGTGTATGACAATTATTATGACATGCTTGCCATAAATTATTTTTATTTTATTATTTGTTGTTATCCTAGTATAGTTTATTATCTTCTTATTTAACTTTATTTATCTCTCTTTTTTTTACTTTTATGTATTTATTTATTTTTAATTTTCCTTTTCATCATAGAACTTTAATAAATTTACCGCTTAAGCATAGTCAAATAGTTGAAATATTTTAAGTGAACTTATTGGCTTTACTTAGCCGAAACAAATAACTATAGCAATAATATATATATCAAAATCCTAGGTAGACTGAACCTCGGGTGACGAAAACCACAGGCAAGGTCTAACTTTAGAATGACACACCATAATCTCTCTCAACCAACAAAACCACATAATCCACCTCACTTTGCACCCCTGGTACCTGCATCCAATGAAAATCCTCACACAAATACATCAACCAATTCATTAGTCCACGTTAATCCAAACATTTCATGATTTAAATTTAAACAACATAATAAGATTGACAATCACATTTAATAATAGTAACATCAAAGTTCATATTTATCTCACACACGCACATAGACAAACACTGATACATATATCCGCACATTGGAGTCTAAAGTTCCACCCCTAGTCCAAATTACATTGGGGCTAGGGGTCATGCAAAATAATTATCAAGGTATTGAGGGGTTATGACATGATAGCAATATCAAAATTTGACACGCTGTGGAAAATACCTCCTACTTATCTATTGTTTATTGTTATTTTATTTATAATGATTTTTTTCATGTACAATTTTAAAATCATTTATTTTTCAAAATCTCATAGGAATTCTTTTTAAAAACCTTTTTGAACATATCACAAAAGAAATTTGTGAAAAAAGTACTGGAAAGATCTTCAATGACATTAAATTGCAGGAAGAAACGTGATCTACTCAAAATGACAAAAAAATTAACAATGTATTTTTCCAAAAAATTATATTGGTTATTGTCATTTATTGTCATTTTATTTTGTTTAGAATTATTTATAGTTACCTCAATAGATGTAACTCTACAATGTCAGCGTGACATAGAGATGGTGAGCAAATATGTGAATGAATAACAAAAATCTAATTTCTATTTTCATGTACAATGATTTTTTATTTATTGATTTTTTTAATTATTTAAAAAGTGGACATTATCACAAAATTCTATTTTCATTGTTTAATTGCAATAATTTTTGTTTTTTTCCATTTAATAAATCATACAATAATTTTTTATTTATTATAAATTTGCAATAAAAGATTTATATTTTTTTATGTATTTTATATAGATTATCTTGAAAATATTAGTAATCTTTCAAATATATTTAAAAAAAACAAAACTAATTGAATAGTTATCATTACATAGAAGATATATAGAGTCAAAGTAAATCTAAAATGAAAACTCAATCTTCAACCTTATTTTAAAAAACAATATAATTGCCTATTTATTAAAAATAATCCACTATTTTACTCCTAAAAAACAATTCCACGACGGTAGTGCTCTTCTTAAGGCGGGTCCCACATTAGCAAATTGGGTTGTCTTGGTATATGCTCATCACTTTTATTTAGAAAAGTCAACGCCTTCGTTTCGAACTTGTAACCACCTACTTCCCAAAATTTTCTGGTTTATGAATTAATTGCAGTAACATGTTGGTTTGAATTAGTCTTAAGTTTTGTGAGTAGATATGGTGGGGATATATAATCATACTTTACTCTCATTATCAATGGAGAAAGAATATTTTTTAGTGATGCACAATATATCTTCACTTTTTTCTTTTCTTTTTTTTAATGCGGGTTCACATGGCAATGAGTTCGAATCTCATAAAATTCATTCCGGCCAGCTATTGAGTGATGGGATACAGAAGCAGCCTAGAAAGTGAAGAATACCATAGTAGGCGGCCTTTTTCCAGGAAAAGATAAATAAATTTCAAGGGATTTTCAGATCTCATCATCATTCAACGCAGAAATGAAAGTTGACCTGGACTTTATGTGGAAGACGGTGCAGTGCTAAGGATTGTCAACCATGGAATCTTCTTGTGCTTGTAGCTGGGCCTGCCCTAGTTGTACAATTGACAAAGGGCATGGCGGATGGAGAATTAGGGCTCTTTGGGTAGATCTGTGATGACCTAATAATATATATTTTGATGATGGATCCAAGACATGGATTCAAACATAAGATTTTCCAGAAACGGCTTTCTCATATTATGCACCCTCGAAGTGTTAAAGCTTTAATTTAAAGCGATGGAGAAGTTCAGGCGACGGAAGATTTGCCAATTGATAGGGTTTTTGGGCATAGTTGCTGTGGGAACGAGCATTCTTGCTGAATTCTTGCGAACTAAGGTAAATCCTTTTATAATTTCCATCCGCATGTTCAAAATTTCCTTTTGAATGTTCTATGTTGGACTTGCTTCTGTCGCTAGTAGTATTTGTTTGTAAGTATGAGATAACTGGGAACAATTTTTAAGCTGGGCTTATTTCTTCTTTACGAGTTTTCTAATAACCCTGGGATATTTGAATCAATGAGCAGTTAGGACAATTGTGTGAAATTCTTTAAGCAGGGTTAAAATAATCCTCTGATGAGTTTTCTAAGCCCCATTTATTTGAAATAATAGAGAATCGAGACAATTGTACACTATTGCTGCTTGAATCTTTGAGGGCTAATTTCTCTGGGAAGAGTTTTTCTGTTTTCTTGGGTTGCTAAATTAGTAAATTCTGTTAGCCAATAAGGTCAATTGCGCTCCATGTTGCTTGAATTTTTGTGGGTGGATTTTCCTGAAAGAGTTCTACATTTTTGTCCATTAAATTTTCCTTGGACAGATTTTCCTGCAAAAGTGCTCTGTTTGTTACAAAATTGAGGATTACTGTTAGTATATATGAATGCATATCCTGTTTCTTAGGGATTTGGATACAGGTCTTCACTTAAAGTGTGATGGATTATGATTTGAGTTCATCCCATTCACATAGAAAGGTTTCTGTGGTTTATATTTTTTCAATTGTAGATACTTTGAATCACAGTGGGTATACAGTATGGCATCCTTATTTATTTTTAAAGAATAATAGAAAATGGGTGCCATTTTGGAAAGTATGAATTAGATTTTTTTGTATATGCATTAACTCAAATACACATAATTGGGCAAATCTTTTCTGAGCATTAATTAGTTTAGTTTTACTTGCAGAAAGAGGATGTAAAATATGATTACAGAGGATGCAATCTCCCAGGAAGCCCTGCTCTGCCTTTGGGAATTATAGCGGCCATTTCGCTTTCCATTGCTCAATTAACTGCAAACATAACGGGGGGCTGTATATGCTGCTGCACCAGAAATCAGCAAACGACTCCATACAAATTAGTCGCCATTGTTTGTCTCGTTCTTTCATGGTAAAATTCAACACACTCTTCATATATCTGAATGAGTAGTAATCTTTTCTTAACTAAGCTGTCCAAATCAGTGCAAATCTTGTGAGATGAATTTCTGGATTCAAATTGGTTAATAATTTTCTTTTCCAACTTTTCAATGATAGGCTTATCACCACGAAAGAATGGTTTAGGGAGGCTCCAAATATAGAAAGGAAATTGTTCATCATGGTGGAGCCCATTAATGGGGCTCTAAAAGGAGGAAAATATATATTTTCCCCTCAATCATGATGAATCCAAAAGTGGGGCTAAAATGTTTGGAAAGAAAATTACAACACAGTTGAATCTAGTAAGGCTCTAAAGAATTTTTTTCCTTGATGATTAATCCATCCGTCAGCTCAAAGTCTTGAAAAGAAAGTTATAACACAGTTGAATTCAGAAATTTGTGTCAAAAGTTATACATTCTGTGCACAAACAGTACAGTAATAATTTAATAAAGAAAAAAAAGCTGTTCAATAAAAGATTTAATGTTTACAACTATGAGGAATGATTTTTTTTGATGAATAGACGTCATAATCTATCCAATGGACCATTTAAGCGGTCAGTTATGTTAATGCTAAAAAGATGTTTTAGACAGCTTTTATTTAGAAATATCATTTTTCCGTGGAAATACTAAATCTCTCCTCCAAAAGCTTATAGATGCTAAACGGTCTTAGAATAGAGCTGCTAAAAAATATTCTTTGTTATGAAATGTTTAAAAATTAAATCTTTCATTAAAAGTTCATTGAAAGATTTGATGTTTTCATAATCCATAACCATGAGAAATTAGTTAAAAACTCTGTCAAAATGTACTAGCACTAATCTTTGTTTGGGAGCAGTGAAGTGACCCAGCATCATTAGGATAATGGATAGATATTGGATGGGCCACTTAAGTGATCCTGAACGTTGATGCTATGACATTTTAGGACAAAATTGTTACACAACAATATCATTTATAAACTGTTCAATGTATTAGATTCTGAGATATCAGGCTTTGCAGGACCAGTTTTGTGTTTGCAATAATCTTATTAATGGCGGGATGTGCACTAAACCAGCAACAACGGCGATGGCTGAACAATGATTGCTATGTGGTAAAGCCTGGTGTTTTTGGAGGAGCTGGTGTCCTGTCCTTTGCCACCACAGTCTTTGCTATGATCTATTTTGCAGTGTTGAGCGGCCATGATATAAAGGATTTAGGGATGCTTTCATCGGTGATTCCCATGGCCACGCCCAAGCTCCTCCCCATCTTCAATTCAGACAATTCTTCATCATCTGCTCCCTCGGGATTGGCAATCGAACTCAACCCTTCTGTCAACCATACAAAGTAATCTGAAACAGCAGCTACCCATTTGGAATTACAATTTTTTTATTGAAAACTTGTGATCATATTCATTACAAATAATAAATCTAAGATTCCATGAAAAAGGCCTGTCAAAAAATATTCCATACCCTTCTTCCCCTGCCGCATGGAATTTGGAATTAAATTCAATGCTCATGTCAGAATATACAAAATAAACCAGAAAGAAGTTTTCTGGTAGTTACCCTTGTGGAAGTACAGTTCTTTTAATTTGAAAGTTTGTCATTGTATTTATTATTAGGAAAAAAGTAACAAACATATGTAAGCCTGGATAAAAAGATCTTCCCTTGCCAGTAGAGCTGGGAATTTAACTCAATCCTTTGATGATAAAGAGAGTGAATGGAATTCTTTCTTAGAACAATGAATGCGATATGTAATTACAGAATAGAGTTTTTAACTCAAAGCTTCTTACAAGCTTTTAAATCAAAATTAATATTCAAGATTTTTGAAATGTATTATTTAATTATATAGTAATATATATCTTTTCTCTTTTTTAACTAAATCATGCAAGTTTATTATAAAGTATTGTGGAGTTGCTCTTGTTTTTATGGTCATCCATATTCAATTTTAATATAAATAGAAAAATAAAAAATAAAGTTAAATGCAAAAGAACCATTAAAAAGTATAAAGAAAAATGAAAGTATAAATCAGCCTAGATTAATTAATTATGATAGTATTGATAATTTGATAACTTGCAACAATTATTTTAGAAAAGTAAGTGTAAAGAAGATAAATATGTAGCTTTATGACCAAATAGTGTGTATCAATGATGAAGATTCTAAAACTATGCCATATTTACTTAGAAAAGAGTGCTCTCTATTAATGACGCCTTAGAACATGCATTGGGTTTGAATTTTATCAATAATCAAGTCTTTAGGTTTGGACACAATTTATGAATCTACTATGTTTGGATTCAACCTTATGGTGTGTACAATTTTTCTCTTTTGTTTGTTGTGCTTCTTGATATTTGGGGTTGATGGTATTTAGAAATACCTAAAAAGGTATATCTTTGTGTCATAAGGAGATAAGTTCTTCTAGGTCAACCCTTGAAAATATGTATAAAAGTTTGCAGACATTAGGCTAGCTCTATAGAATAATGTATATAGTTGTTGCTTCTTTTAGAGCACTAAACCTACATGTGTTGCTATTGATTGCTCCTTTAATCTAGTAATGAGATGATTTTAAGCGATGCTTGATTGAAAAGAATGAATGTATTGAATGCCTTTCAATATGAGCACATATCACAAAATTTCACAAAATTTATTCTTTATTGGCTCAAGGTGAGAATAAATAGGGCTAGTTGGCCAAAACTTGAATTTGTATTTTAAAAAGGAAAAGGTTGAGTTTGTAGCTACAAGGTTAACTTTGCAAGCATGAAAACGACCTAGGATGGGAAAATGGTTAGATCTATGTGGCTAATGGCTATATGGAGGTAGATCTAATATGTGCATGTAAATCCAATCTATGCTAACTTTTGGATTGCCGATTTTAGCTTGCCTTGGTGTTCTTAACTTGCCCTAGCATGAAAATTAATTTGTGTTTCTTGTTGGTTTGAATTTGATGGGGATAATTACACCCTTGTGTTAAACAATATAAGGATATCACTTTAATGACTAGATTAAATATTTGAGGACAACACTCTAAAAATGTATAGATGCCTTAGATTCTTATGTAGTCTAGATTCCCCTATAAATACTTGTAATAATGTATGCAAGTAGTAATGATAGTTCCATGGTGTAAAAGATCTAATTGATATCAAATGCCTCTAAAATGAACAAAGGTGGCCCCTTTAAATACAACACCAAGAGTTGCAAACAAAACATTTCTTATCTTGAGTCAACATACAATGGTCATAAGGTAGGTCAAATTAGGCCCAAACTAGAATTTGAATTTCAAAAGAAAAAGGGTCATTTATGTGAGTGCATAAACGTTCAATATTACTTTCTTGATTGTAGATCTATTATAGGGAAATAAAAGAGTAAATTGAAGATCAAAATTGATTTGTAGGAAAGAGTGCATTTAAGAATGGATAAGGCTTGGATTGTGTACCCACCCTTAGCTAATAATCTTATCATTTGAATGACTGTTTTTGCATAGAGGTCACAAAAATTGAAATGGGCCATAAACATGAGAGACAAGGGCCTGAGTATATGCAATTTTCACCATTACATTCCCCCCTATTTTGATGTGCATACAAATAGTCATAAAAATGCATACAAAAGTAAATACAAGTATCAAAAAATAAAGTAAATGAACACACCCATAAAAATGATATAAATATAGAAGTAGATTAAGCTTTTGGTACATGCCATCTTAAAATGGTCTAGCCCATCTTAAAAAAATTGCAAAAAAGAAATGAAAATAATGAGTGGCATCACATAAACATTTAAAATAATAATGTGCTAACCATAATTTTAAAAGCAAAAAAAAAAGGCAGGTTAGAGATACCATCCTCAAAAGAAAATGATGGTTAGATGGTGCCATGAGACACCCAAAAATATGTGATACTATCCATGGATAGATTTGAATCATGTGGTAGTCTTGTGACCCTCTTTATAAAAGAGGTTCATGTTATTGATTCGATATTCCCCCTCTACAATTAGTTACATACACAGGGTGCAAATAGATTAGTGGAGATTAGATAGTATTTATAAATTAAGATACACCTAATAAGTGCTAGAGATCATGGAAAAGATAATGTTGTGTGACACCAAAAATGTAACAAGATATGTTTATGAAAAAGAACCATAAATGGAAAGAATATGCCACTAATGATACCCCTAATAGGGCAAGAGATGATACTTCTGAAGTGCTCTAATATAAATGTTAGACACAAAAATACTGAGAGGGGGGGGGGGGAGTGAGTCAATATTTAATACTTTTTACTTTAAACCACCACATTCATAATATTATGAAAACATAATAAATGACAATACAAGTAATGAACTCATCCATTCAAGAGAACACTAGATTTATGTGGAAACCTAGAAGGGAAAAACCACGGTGAGAAAAGTTGCTTAGAACTACTGCCCAAATCCAGCCTCACAAAATAATATAGAACTTATGATAATTTTTCAAGCACCAACCCACAAGAATTAAAACCATAAAGAGAGACACGAATCTCCTTGAATTTTGATTTGCAAAAACCAATCCACATGAGACACCAATCCCCTCAGATTGAGCTTCAACACAACCACTGAGCACCAACTCACTCTCTCAAGCTTGCTCTTTCTCTCTACTTGGTGATTCTAGCTCTCTACTTGGCTTTTACAACACTTTCTTGTTGCAACCCCACCATCTTTTTCAGGTTGACGAAGCTCCATTCACTCGGTGTGGTGTCATCTTCTCCTCTTGACCTTGAGTGCTAGCAGGAGGAAAGGTGATATTGCTCTTGTCATTTTATTTGCATCATTGTGTCTTATAGAGTAGCATTTAGGTTGGATTTGCACTCTATTTGATAGTGTCTTTTCCTTTCTCTTCTTTATCGATTTCTCTATCTTGTTGCATATCTGATTGTCCGTAGAGGTGGGAACACCAAAATGGGGGTCTAACTGAGGAAGACCTCGAAATGCAACCCATTTTTCCATTTCCATGTGTGCAGGTTCTGGTTCATCCTTCTGATGTTAAAGTTGAAGAATTGAAGCCTGGGTGGAGTGGTATCTTTTCCTTCTGTTTCTTTGTCGTTTCTGCATTAGAGTAGCTTTCAATATTCTTGTTGTACTTTCTATTTCCTACATTCTCTCTGTTAAATTGTAGAACTCTGTCAGTCAGGTCATAAGTACGCCCTTTGTGTTTTCTATTTGTTTTCCAAACCTTTGTCCGTATAGGACACCAACGTGTGGCACTGGAGCTTGATTCTCGCGTTGTCGTCCTCAAATAGTGAGTTGTCTAGTTTGCAGTCTGAAACCTCTGTGGTCAGCTCACCTTATTCTATATACACTTGTTTTTAACAAAAGGGAAATAGTCGCTACTTTCCCTTCCTTTTTCAGTCTCTCTCTCAACTTGTCAAACAACTAGAGGCAGTTTAGGGCAGTTCATTCCTTGGGGCTCTCCTGTGACCCGGAGCCTCGAGGGTGACAAATCCCCCTTCTCTACTTTTTTGGTGAACCCGATATGAACTCCTTGTCTTTATTTCTTGGTATTGGAGAATCTCTCGTGTCCTATGGGTGTTGTAGATTTGTGTGTCGTGAAGCGTGCAACTTTGCGACCCATTCTATGACCCCTAGACACGTAGGTAGGACTCTTGGATATTCAAAAACAAAATCTAGGTAGGTCATTTTCTGTTAACACAATCTTCTACATCATTTGAGTTCCATCCTAGTACATGAACATGGTTTCATTCATGCGTATCCCTCCTCCTGTAAATGTGAGTGCTATACCTGACATAACATTCACCTCGCATGATGATCCTCTCAATAAGGAGCTCTCCCCTTTATACATCCCCACTCGAATCAATGGAAATGTCGTAATTGGCATCTTAGTTGATCCAACGAGTCGTGTAAATGTGATAACAGAGGAGATTCTCTTCATAAACAACTTACATAGGGAGAGGTACAAAGAGTCAGAGACCACTCTTAGTATGCATGATGGATTCTTTGTCGCCCCTTTAGGGTCTATTTCTTTGTCAGTCTTGGTAGGACCCAAGGCTGTTGATGCTTCATTCATTATCATTCTAGAGTTTGACCTATTCCGAGTTAGGCTGGGCATCGCCTGGCTAACCTCTGTGAACGGTGTCGCCTCTGTGGTTCATAAAGGTTTAAAATTCCCTCATGAAGGTTCTGTGCACGTAGTGCATGACACCAGTTATAAACCATTAGTGTTGCATGGGGGCTTCACATAGGATCACTTCTGGGCTGCCCCAGGCAAACCTCTCCCTCCTAGGGGATATTTTCTATATAAGGCTTATATTAAGTATAAGATAAGGGACTCAACGTCGAAGGCTAGTTATTCTATGTCCCCCTATGTAGTCTCTGTGAAGGATTTCATGATTGCGTAGCAACAGGCTACTTCTTCTGCCCAACAAAAGGGGAAGGAGAAGGTTGCTTGCACTTAAGGGCCTTCTTCTTCCGTGTCATTTGCTCTTGCTTCTGCTTCTTGCTTTGTTGTGGCACCTTTGACTTCTGCTCCCAAGCCTCACATGGTAAGTGTGATGGTGCCCGCATGGAGAAAAGCAAAGCGTTAGGTCTTCGAGCTTCTTGTTTTTCTCATGATTCCTAGACCCATTGTCTATGGCAAGGGGAAGGGTCCTCGTGGGGTTGCTCCTATGTCTTGGTCCTTGCAGCCTCCTACTATTCCTCTACCTGCCCCTAAGGTAGAGAATGGGAAGAGGCCCACTGCTGAGGCGCCTATTTTTGTTTCTCTTCTCGTGGTTGCTTTTGCCCCTGCGCTTCCTCCTCCTGCTCCTATCCAGGAGACTACTCTTCCACTAGTGACAGTTGTGAAGGATACTCTTATGGTTGAGTAGCAACCTCTAACATCTTCTCATGCCATATCTTCTAGCACCTGTAGCCTACATAATCGGCTTGCGCGTGATCGCAAGTTCAGGTGAAAGGCTCTGGCTGCCAAACACGTTGCCTTGCAGAAGATGGAGGGGGAGCCAATGGTGTAACATGCCCAACTAATATTTCCAAAATAAATTAATAATTGACATATGAATACAAATTTAAGACATAAATCCCATAGCTATTTTCCAGCATAGCAATTTTATGTCCATAAATAAAAAGAAATTTGAAAATTTTTTCATTTCCAAATGTCAATAGTCAATATACAAAGTTTTACTTGGCACTAAATCACCACATAGTCGATACAATAATTACATCAATGATACAAGTACATCAATAAGATCGAAATTTCACTGAAATTCCTCTTCGATAGCTTGCCTCCATTAGTGGATGAGAACAGGGTTCGAGTGATTTTCCACCCAACCATGAAGCAATGCTTACCAGAAATTTTGTCCATTGAAGAATACCCGACCCTGCACGAAAGACTTAGCAAGAGATACAATTTGCAAGGTGGAATCTGTGCGTGCCTAACTACATGTATTTCTATCCACTATTAGAACATGCAAGCTCCATGTTAGGTGAAAAGATAAAGAAGACAAAGAGAGGATAAATAATAAATAGTTTGTTCCAAATAAAATGACTACAAAGCTTGGCCAAGCTCATGTTGCATAAAATGCAACTTAAATTAGATTTGGAAAAGAGAATTTACATTCTCTGACACCCATTCTCAGAAGGTAGCTTACCTTAACAAAGGGGTATCCCTCCTTTCTAGACCATCTACTAGCATCATATTCCAGTGTGCTATAGTCTATCTTAGTACTTTTTGTATCATTCCATTTCATCAATCATCAAGCAAGTAATCCATTTAAAATATAGTATATCCATTCATCTATTCATCATATAACTATCTTTTCTTAAGATTCACATTTTCACTTCAACACTATTTCATTTCTACAGTTCTTTTCTTTGCAAATGAAATTAAATAATCATAATCAAATGAGTAAATTAAGATGAAATAAGAAGGTATACTGCATGTATGTGTACATGCATAAATGATGAGTTTATGCATGTGCACATATATGTATATTATTCATAGTTTGTATATGCATATACATTCTTTAAGAATAATAAAATTAAAATCCATTCAACATGCATATTTACAGATCAAGATACATTGATTTCTTGAGATACACAAATTTTGGTCTTATCTAATATGTTCCATTAACAACACAATGAAAAGACAAAATCAACTTCAAAAGCATAACAAGAATTAGTATTAATCTTTGTCAATTATCAATTTGAATTGCTTTGGAAAAAAATAACATTATCCTCCAATCATTCTATTCCAAACAAACAACAAAACATTTATTTATCTATGTCTAATTAGAACATTGTGGTGTTATACATTTTGTTCTTTAAATTACACATATATGCTTATATAATGAAAATATTGGGGTCGATTTGAATGAATTATGCTATCAACTTATATTCTTCACCTAATGTTGCCATGGTGTTGTCGGCCTCATGCCTGACAAAATGATTTATCACTTGAAAAGTTACAGAGTATATGCTACTACTCGAATTTGTATGATTCTTACACATGGTCGACCGAGCATGCATGGTCAAATTTGTATATATATTCATGCCGTTGAAGGAGTAAAGAGAAGATATTCATATGCCGCGAGGGTTTCATATACCCCTTGGCCTTTAATGGCCAATATTCTGTCTGCCACAAATCAATATAACACATGCATTATTGTTTGCAAAAACATTACAACAATAGTCACAATAGAACGATAGCATCATTCCTATCTATATTCTGAATGAAGCTTGATCATTTGAAACAAAATGGAAATAACAGTATGACATAGGGATACATTCCCTAATACATATTTATATGTTTAAAGATTGACCTCGGTCAATACAGATTTACACCAAGTCGATAACATTCATCCACACTATGCTCGAATAGAACGAGGTATATCATCCATCAACCTATAACATTGTTGGCGTTATTTCCCACCCATTAACATACACATGGAGCAAAATGATATGGATCATTCTGAGTTGAGATTTACACTCGAATGGTCCATGCCATTTAGCCCCATGAAATAGTATACATACATATTACTGCAAACATAGATATCATACGGATGGGTATCATGGGTGGTCGACACCAAAGATGGTGTTTCCATCATATAAAACATATCGATGTTCTCAAGTTTGAAGATAAAATAACATGCAGGCTATAGCTTGAACATAGACCTTCTAGCCGATCATTCTTTTGCATGTCATTACACACAACGAAGGTTAGAAATGGGGTTTTCATTCCCCCCCCCCCCCCCAACATGGCTTTCTATAATTTCACAACACACAAAATGGAAACAAAGCCATGAGTATGAAACAAAGATAATAATAGGGTGCTTGATTTCTGATTA